>PYAF01003478.1:167978-190581 GCA_007407185.1 Glycine tomentella
ATCAATAATTGGTTATCTAGAAGTGTTTTATTCCATACTTAGGTTTTCCCAGAATTTCCTTACTCATCTGGGCATTTTTGACCTAAAGGGTATTTTGGTCATTTACCTCAGGGACCTAACTGTCATTCTTGAAATTGTCCAAGGATATTTTGGTAATTTCTCCTAGGGATACATTGGTCATTTCCAGAATTGTTCAGGGAAAAATTATCATTTTCATCCTAGGGACATAAACGTCATTTCTGAAATTGTTCAGGGGCATTCTTGTCATTTTGTCCTAAATTTTTCTACTACCTTTCAGTAATTGTCTGTAATTCCCTAAATTTTTTGGGGTGTTACACATTGCAAGCTCAAGATCAAGAAGGAGAACTTGAGGAACTTCCTTTGATGAGCTTTAAAGGACCCATGACAAGAGCTACATCTCAAGTCCTTCAAGTCCACATCAAAACTAACTTGTATCTTTTGGACAAGCATGAAGAAGCACACCAACTCAGTGCAAACACAAAAGAAGTTCTATCTTTTGTAATAGATTACCATTTGTCTGTAATAGATTACTTAGGAACTTTGTAAAATAGTTTCTATCTGTGGTAATCGATTACCAGATAGCTGTAATCGATTACTTAAGCATCTGTAAGATGTAAAAACTATGTTTTAATCGATTACTTCAACATAAAACTGCACCTGCGCGTGTTAGGTCAGCCAAAGGTCACTTTAGGAGAAGCTTGCACTTCAAGCTTCATTTGGGCTTCATTAAGATGCATTACAAGCTTCATTTCATGTACATCTAGCTTGTAATTTCGTGGCCTATATAAGTGGTCCCAAAACTGAATGTAACTAACTTTGGTTCATTAATACAAATTTGAAATTTGTGAGAGTTTCTCTCTTGTTCTTGTTCAAGAACTTCTTGAGTCTTATCAATGACTTCTTAATGCTATTGTGGTGATTATTCCTAGACTTATTGGAGAGGTTCTCCATGGGGTCTTCCACCTTCATCCCTAACTTTTCTTCCATCTTCCATTGTTGCAATTAAAAGCTTACAACCAGCCAAGGTTTCACATGAAGTGCTGGACAACTTTTGTGTTCTTGAAGTTTGCTTGAAGATTGGGTTTCATTGCAAGGTAGATTTGGAAAACTAATGGCTAATGGGTTCAGCCATACATCAACTCCCAAGGTAGTACCTCTTAGGAACTGTTTAGCAAACAAAGTAGGGACCCTTCGCAAGAAGCAAAACCTCCCAAGGTTCAGTTCGAAAAAAAGGTACACCTGTGGACGCATATTACAAGACTAACAGTCAGTGAAAGTTAGTATGCACGTTCCATGACGTTCATGGAACTTGTTCATGAGGGTGAAAAACAAACTTTTTATTTTGTTTTTTGTTGAGAAACTCATAACTCCTTACGATCTCATGAAACTTGTTTAGAATCTACTCATTAAAATGCTAGGGGTTTTATAAATTCCTTTTTGATCGCTTGAAAGGATTCAAAAAGATTATGCCCTACAATGGGGATCCACATGGTTGTACCTTGAATGCTTAAGAGAACTCCTTCTCTTTCTTGATCCTCCTTCACTTGGCTACTTGCTAGGCAATGGCAAGGTGGAGGCTTCAAGTGTTTGATTTATTTTTGAAGAGAAGAGATGGTGTCTTGAGGTTAGTTAAGGTTACAACAATGGAGGAGAGAAGAAGATGAAGAAGAAAGCAAAATCAAAAACTTTGTTTTGAAAAAAGCTAGGAGCATAACATAAGAGTGGAAAGCTAAGACCTAGGAGCCTATATTGTCTTATAATCTTATTAGGATTAGAATCCTAACTCAATCACTCGAAATCAGCCCAAGGATCTTCACTTGTTTTAAAATTCGAAATTCAAGTATGGTTTCTAGAACCATGTTGAGTTTGTTCCTCTCTTGAAATACTTGAATTCGAAATTCAAGCTAAAGGAATCCTATTCATTTGTTGTAACTTTGAAAAAGAACCTAGAACATTCCATGTCAAAACCACCTCGTTCATTATTATCTCCCTTTCGTTGTTGTTTTAACTATTTTATTTAAATTAGTAATTCAAATAAAAAAGTTGTTGGAAGAAGCATTGTCCAATCTTTTATTGCATATAGCTTTGAATAATTCACAATTATCATTACAACCTAAACTCTTGAATTCAAAATTCAAATTTAAATATCAAACTTAAAATTTACATTTAAATTCAAATTCAAATTCAATCTTTGTCCTAGTTCACAATTTAAATTTGAATTTGAATTTGAATTCGAATTCAAAATTTAAAATTCAAAATTTTGTATTTGCCCAAAACTTATATTGGTCAAGTCAACTTCTTGACTTACTAGGACTCATGGCCCAAGACCCTATTGGGCCCTTTAATTTGGGCCTATTAGTGTAGAAACCAATTTCTCAATAATAGCCCAAATGGGGCACATGCATCAATTGCGCTTGGAGTCCAATTCCAACCCAATTACACCTTTAGTCTTGAAAAAGCCCAATAACTATTATTGGCCCAAACTTGCTAGTTATAAGCAATCAAGAAAAACCTTTTGTGTGTAACCCATTATCCCCAATTAGTCACTGGCATAAATGAACTTGGACCAATTAAACTCCTTTAACGAGCCTAATTTATTTAATGACCACATAAGACACTAGCAGTGCTCTAAACCCCAAAACTAATTGAGTTGATCAAGTGATCTACCTTTCTGATTTGGATACCATGTTGGCACCATCCATCATATCGTCATTCACATTTAGTGAAGAGGGAGATTCTTTTTGTTGGAGCCGCCAAGCTGACAAGATGACGTTGGAATTCTTTTTGAAAAAGGATTTTGTTTTGTTAATCAACTCTTTCTTAGTTAGTTCTTCGATTCTTTTTGTTGGTTATGTAAGATTCCAGGAGTAAATATATGTAAAACCAAATTAAGTATTGATATGTAAATGATATATATTGGTTCAATATATGCATACATGTGTATTCAATTATGTAATTGTATTGTGTGTATAATAATAGTATTATCGCGAAAAAAATTTACTACCATTTTCATAATCAAATTAATGAAGTTTTCATATTAAAATTGAAATTTCACAATCTAGAGTTAGTGATATCATAGCGACGAGGCGAGTCGTTACATATAACCCTAGGAATAGTGTTCGATGACATCCTCAAGTCTAGGATGATTAGCACTACCAAATGATGAGAGGCTTTACAAATCCAATGATACTTTAAACAATCCTTGTGGAGTCTCTCAGCGGGTCAGATCGACACCATCTGTTCTCCAACAGATTCTCCTATGACATCAGCTAAGGCATCACCATGCCTGCATTCCATGAGGTCCCTACCTTGTATCTCTATACAAGTAGAAGATGTCGTACTAGTCCTTTTGAGATCACCAATGCCCTTTCTTGGTGATTCAAGACTAGGAACTCATTTCAGGTAATAGACATTTAGTGTCCTCGAGTCCTCACTATCATGATCCTTATCATTGATCCTTGAGAGAACACCTGTTCTATTCCTAGGGCCTTTATCTTTAAATGCATATTACTATAAAATATAGGATGGACATAAATATGATAAAGATAAACACTTGCTCAAATTTATTAACCATGAAATTCTAAATAGCAAAAGGTGTTCATATGATGAAACAGATTGTCTCTAGGACACCTACATACTAACAACTAGTGCATCCTGCAGACATTCAATTCTCTAATGATGATCGCTCATCCCTTGGAAAGTTACATGAATAAATGTACTTGCGTGATTAATCCACAACATATCCTCCTGGTCTGCATATATCTAGGGCAACTAACATCAAGATGGTTGCTAATAGAGTCTGCCTTCACTTACCAGTATGGGATGCTGCCAAGAAGAAGGGATTTGAGCTATATTACAAGGCACAAATGCCTTCGAGATAGATGAAAGTTAAGATTGTGAACCATCCCTACAATTGGAGCTCACAATTTAAAGGGAAAGAGCTTATCTGAACTCCTGATGCTCATGATACGAGGACCTTCTGGAGTCAGATAGTGTGGATGGATTCCCAAAAAGCCTCCACCTCTAGCAATGATGGAAGTGATATTTCTATGCCATATAGGGGAACCTACAACTTGAAGAAGATGACAGAAGCCCAAATGATAGCCCATGTGATTAAGATCCATGAGGCTCAACAGAAAAAGAGACTTGATGTTGCTACTGCTGTTGAGATCATTGTGAAAGAAGCTATTGAGAAAGAAGATGCCGCCACTTTTCAAGCTGAAGCATTTGCTAAAGCTGTGGATGACACTGTTGTGCGTGGGATCCTCATTAACCTTACAAACATTGGTGTCATGGATGAGACTGGTGAAGCATCTAATGTGGCTATAGCCAATGGAGTTGAACCACTCATTCCGAATTATGCGTCCAAGCAGTCAACAACTTCAAATGAACCCACTTCTCGAGATAAGGGTGACCATGATGCTGTAATTGTCTACTCAAAAAGTTCTGGTCCTCTCCCTCTCAATTATGCACAACCCACCACCGTCACTCGTGATCAGGTTGAAGATATGATATGACAGGGCATGGAGTCCTTTACTGATCATCAATGTGAAGAGAATGAGCAGTTCTGCCTATCTATACAGAATGCCATTACAATGTAGTTTTCCAACCTTATTGTCGTCCTTTTACAGAACATCCAACAAGCTCAGATATCATTGCTTAGAGTTGTTGTTGCACCTGCACTGGTATCTCAACCTGCCTCTCTTGAACCTCCACCACAACCTTTGGCTCTAATACCACCACTACCTCCATCCTCTCCACCACCTTCCCAACCTCCACCACCACTATCCTTTCAATACTGATGATGATGTTCTTCAATTTTTCTATATTTGAACCCTTTTTTTTATTTTGACAAAAGGGGGAGAAATAGAAATTTTGATTGTAATGAAATTTTTTTATATATAAAAATAGTATTGAAGTATTCACACACACACACACACACACACACACACACACACACATATATATATATATATATATATATTCTATTTTACCTGTTACATTCCACTGCTAAAATTTATATATATATGTCATTTTCTTGCCATGCTTGAACTCAAGGGGAGTTTAACTTCATTATGTTCTCTCTTATAACTATGTTCTTATAATCAAAATATATATTGTTTGTTATCATCAAAAAAGGGGGAGATTGTTAGGTTTGGACGACCATGCGTCTCATCCATCCTAGATTTTGATGTATAACATAAGTATAAATTATTGGTATTCTAATGAGTTTTTGACGAGTGGACAAAATTATTATGTTAAAGGAATATCAGCCACAGCTATAAAGAGTATGCTCTATTTCAACCTAGCATCCAAAGCACACTATATTCAGTGAGCGTCCACTCTTGTGCATAACAGCATAAGACACTATCATAAGGTAAATTCATATGTCCAATCTCAAGGATTGAGTATCACGAAAAAATGAAGTACACATGTATTTTTTTCCTCAAATTCCATTTGTCTCTATTACATTTGAATAACTAACATTTTAATTCAAGAAAAGGAAAACATAAAAGAGACTAGAATACCTTCGAGGAATATCCCCTAGAAAGTCACTTTCACAAAGGTCAAAAATCACATGGCGCTGTCTGTACTTCATATAAATCCTCGCCCTTCACAAAGGTCAAAAATCACATGGCGTTGTCTGTTCCTAGCCAGGTTATGAATTGATGGTGCCCATGGTTATATGTTGTATACGTCCACCTGGGATGCAGTGACCGGTTGGTTACCCTTGTGAGGAAGGATGTGTTCCTAGCCACAACCCCATTTTGTTGTGATGTTCTTGGAGCGGAAAAGTTATGATTAATGTCCTTTTGTTTGCAAAACAACTCAAAGTCCTCATTTTGAAATTCTCCTCCATAGTCACTTTTCAAACTTTTAATTTTGAAATCATTTTCATTTTAAATAAGCTTGGCGAGTTTTTGAAAGGCTTTAAAACATTACTCTTAGAAGCTAAGAATAAAGTCCAGGTATATCTAGAGTAATCATTTACAATAACCAAAGCATATAGATTCCCTCCAATGCTCACGGTTCTAGAAGGACCAAGAAGATCTAGATGTAAAAGTTCAAGCGCTCTAGAGGTTGAAACAACATTTTTAGATTTGAAAGATGCTCTAGTCTGCTTTCCATTTTGACATGCATTACATAATCCATCCTTCACAAACTTGGGTTTTGGGGGTCTTCTAACTAACTCCTTAGAGACTAGCTTATTTAGATGATTCATATGGATATGAGATTTTCTCCTATGCCAAAGCCAAAAGAGATCATCACTACTTATTAAACAAGCCATGTTTGAGTGATATGTAGTTTCTACATTAAGCATGTAGGTATTGCCAATGTGATTACCAACAAACTTAATGTTGTTTGAAATAGAATCAGATATTGTGCAACACTCTTGATTAAAAAAAAAATTAAAACCTTTATCACATAGTTGACTTATGCTTAACAAGTTGTGTTTCAACCCTTGCATGTATAAGACATGCTTTATGGAAGTATTTAGGGAATTACCAATATTTCCAACATGAGAATTCCCCCTTTATTTGTTATCTCCATAGGTTACAAATCCTCCTTCTTTAGCTTTTAGAGACACAAATTTTGACAAATTTTGACATGCTTTATGGAAGTAGTTGTTTCCACTGCTAGGCACACCTACAAAACAGATTTAGAAGGTAGATTTAGGTACCCAAATTGTGTTAGGTCCTTGTTGGTTTGTAACCTCTTTAGTTCCCTTGGGAATCCATTTATATTTCCCACTTGGAACTCCATACTTTTTTATCATACACTTAAATGAAGAATGTTCCTTGTTCATAAATAATGGCATACCATGGGGGTCTGTTAATGGACACTATAACAACTCGCCTCGTCCCAAAATGAATTCCAATGTTATCACATCGGCTTGGCGGCTCCAACAAAAGGATCTCTAATGTGTTGCAAACACATCTTAGTTTTAGGCTAGTTTTATGTTATAATTCAATAAAGTTCTTAGGAATATAGGTTAGAATTAGTTTAATTGTTGTTTGTTTTTAATTATATCTCATTCTAGTACCAAGTTGTGATTTCAGGGCCAAAAAGAGGAGAATCAAGCAAAGAAAGAAGAAAAGCTTATTTAAAGTTTCGCGCGATCCTCGCCAGACGTCGTGCCAGTTGCGCCACAAGGAAAAAGGCAAGCATCAGTTTCGAACAACTCGCGCGGGTAGCGTCAACCTCCGCACGAGTCGCGCCAAGCACTTGAGACCAGCCCTTCAACTCGAAGACTCCACGCTGTTAGCGTGCAGATCCGCTCGAGTAGCGCCATATGTCCAGAGCCAGCCATTCATTGCGCAGACTTCTAGCGATTAGCGTGAAGTTCCACGCTATCAGCGCCATCCATTGAAGTTCCACGCGGTCAGTGCGAAGTCTCGTGCTGTTAGCGCCACAAATATCCTGTTTCCTGATTTAAACTTATCTGGTTCAGAAATTGGCACAGGAAGAGGCTTTGTTACCTAAATTAAACCATTCTATAAAAGAAAGGCCTCTGGGACTGAAAAGTGGGGACTCATCATCAGATTTTATCATTCTAAACCTCTGGAATTCAGTTTTACATAGAACCAAGGCTAGGGTTTACTGCAGAATCATGTTCTTCATGTGTGCTTTGGTGATCTTGAAGCCTATGTCAGGCCAAACTCTGTATTGTGGTTAGGCTAAGAACCGATTTGAACTCCTCTGTAACTTGACTGGTATTGAATGAGATTGTTATGATTGTTTTATTTTACTCTGTTTTTAATTGTTTTATTCTTATTTAGAATTGGTCATTCTACTTAAGTGTTGAGGGTTAGGATTCGCAATAGGGATGTTGGGATTCTAATTTCTGACCCAAGTAAGATAACATACTGTTCATTGCCTAGGGATAGGGATGCATGATTGCAGAACCTTATAATATAGTCTTTTAAATGCTTAACTTGATAGAATTCACTAAGGGATTAGGTTTTTGATTCAGGGTAAAGGGTTAATTCACTAAGGGATTAGGGGTTAACTAAATTAGGACAGATTTATTCTCTGAGTAATCAGAAGCGATCAATTTTGATAAACCAGTTAAGTGAAAGAGGTAGGGATAAAAGGGGATTGTGCCTGACCACAATTATTCTTCCATTGGTTACAACTCACTCATTTACTTGCAATTTTAATTCTTTTAAATTCTGTTCTTTATTTAAACACTCAAATTCACAACACAACAATTCTCCAAAAATACTTTCTTTTTACTTCCAATTGCTTAGACTGTGAATTACTATGAAATTCATACCAATCCCTGTGGAGACGATACTCTACTTACCCACTTTATTACTTGAACGAGCGGTATACTTGCCGTTTTCGCAACAAGTTTTTGGCGCCGTTGCCGGGGATTGGTAAACCGACTCTACAGTAATTTTAATCTTTGAAATTGGAATTTTTGTTACTAATCACTTCTTTGAGTTTTATGCGAGGTTCGGTCAATTCTGAGGAGTTACAGTTCGATCTTGAAATAGAGAGAACTATCAGAAGGAGGCTAGCCAGACAAAGGAGGAGAGAAGCTGAAAATTTTGACTTTGATTTAATCCCTGAATTAGAGTTCTGAAGTAGAGATGGCTGAAGAACAACATAATCAGCCAAGACCAAGACCAGAGGATGAACTAATGGAGGATATTCTGGCTCCTATGTTCACAAGACCAAACTCCAGTATTGTGAGACCACCAATCCAAGCAAACCACTTTGACATTAATCCTTCATTGATTGCTTTGGTGGAACGCAATCAGTTTGGTGGGGAAGATTTTGAAGACCCTCATGATTTCATTGACAGATTTCTGAGAATCTGTGACACTATCAGACACCAAGGGGTTTCGGATGATGCTGTAAGGTTAAGCCTATTCCCTTTTGCTGTTAAGGGACATGCACTAAGATGGTTGAATAGACAATCATCAAATAGCATCACCACTTGGGACGACTTAGTCTCAAGATTTTTTGCTCAATACTTTTCCATGGACAAATACAACAGGTTGGTAAATGAGATTACCAACTTCACTCAGAATGGAAAAGAGTCCATGTGTGCTGCTTGGAACAGATTCCAAGAATTGATCAGGAGATGTCCACAATATGACATGCCTGTGGGTAAGCAGGTACGTATTTTCTTTAATGGTATGACTCCTGAATCACGCATGATTGTTAATGTTGCAGCAGGGGGTACTATAAGATCCAAAACTGCAGCTCAGACATATGAGCTTATTAATTTTCTGGCTCGTACTGAAAATGAGAGCATAACCATTCAGCCAAAGAGAGAACCAATCCAATTATCCAGCAATGATGGAATGCTTGCAGAGCAGAAGATTTTGGCCCAACAACTAGCCAAGTTGACTGAGAAAATTGATAGATTACAAGTCTCTGCAGCCCAAGTTGCAGCCAGTAAACCACATGTCATCTGTGAGTACTGCCAAGGTGAGCACGAATCTAATGAATGCCCTATTCTTGTTGGAGCTGACCCTGTGCAGGCTAACGGCATTTGGAATGATCAGAGACAACAGCAGCCATACCAGAGAAACCATAATTTTGCTCCTGGAAATAACTATCAGAGAAAATTCCAAGGAGGCGGTTTAGACTACAAGTCTAACAAATACATCCAACCTCCAGCTATTCCCAACAAAGAGATTTCTGAACTTGAAAAGGTAGTAATGCAGCTGTCCAAAACAACAACAGAACACATTCAGGCAACAAATGCTTTCATAAACGAAACCAGAGCTCACAAGACAAACCAAGATGCTTCTATCAGAAATCTGGAAAACCAGATTGGTCAGCTAGCAAAACAGTTAGCTAAGAGACCACCAGGCCAGTTCCCAAGTGACAATGTGATAAACCCAAGGGAACACACCAAAGCTATTACAACCAGAAGTAGTAAGGTACTTACTCCACCAGAAAAGCCTCAAGTGAGTAGAAAGGAAGCTGAGAAGAAAAATGCATCAGCTGATGTAGATGAAGAAAAAGCTGCAGAAAATTCTAAAAACCAAGATTCTGCACCTCCAAAGAAGAAATGGGATTTCTCTCGCTTTGAGAAACCCCCATATCCAGTGCAGACCAAGCAACAACTTCAGAAACAGCAGTTTGCCAGGTTTTTAGACATGTTCAAAAAGTTACACATTAATATTCCATTTGCTGAGGCATTAGCCAATATGCCTAATTATGCAAAATTCATGAAAGAGCTTTTGTCTAAGAAATACAAACTGCAGGATTGTGAGACCATAGCACTCACTGAGGAGTGCAGTGCCATCATTCATAGAAAGCTTCCTCTTAAATTGAAAGACCCAGGAAGCTTTAACATCCCTATTGCCATAGGAAATATCAATGTAGGGAGGGCACTCTATGATTTAGGGGCTAGTATAAATCTAATGCCATTGTCAATGTGTAAGTCCCTAGGTATATCTGAATTAAAACCCACTAGAGTTTCCTTGCAATTAGCAGACCGTTCTTTATGGAAACCATCAGGGGTAATTGAGGATGTTTTAGTGAAAGTAGATAAATTCATATTTCCTGTAGACTTTATAGTCTTAGATATGGAGGGTGAAAGTGAAATCCCTCTGCTGTTGGGAAGGTCATTTTTAGCAACTGCTAGGGCCTTAATAGATGTAGAGCAAGGAAAGTTATAATTAAGGATGGATAATGAGTCTGTTGTCTTCAATGTATTTGATGCCATGAAGCACCCAGCTGATGAACATGATTGTTTTAGGCTGGATGTGTTGGATAATGTGATTTGTGCAGGCATGACAGCAGGTATTACAGCAGCTAGTGATGAAGAAGATGCAGAAAGTGCAGCAGAATTTACTACAGAAGAAAACATAGCAGCAGCAGCAGCAGAAAATTCAGCAGAAGCTGAAATTGCAGCAGCAGAAATTGCTGCAGAAAGGAGTGTTGCAGACCAAGAAGCTACAACTGGAACCAGTGAACTTGTACTAGAAGAGCTGGAGAAAAAGGAAGATGACATTCCAACTAGAGCACCGAAAGTTAAGCTGAAAGAATTGCTTGAACACCTGAAATATGTGTTCCTAGGTGAGAATGAAACATATCCAGTCATAATCAACAGAGGGCTGGAATGGCATGAGGAAGAAAAATTGCTGAAAGTACTCAAGGAGCACCAGACAGCCATTGGCTGGTCTATTTCCGATCTTAAAGGTATAAATCCTTCCTTCTGTACTCATAAAATTCTCATGGAAAGTGATGTGAAACCTGTAAGGCAGCCACAAAGGAGGCTCAATCCCACAATGAAGGAAGTGGTAAGAAAAGAGGTTCTCAAGCTGTTAGATGCAGGTATGATATATCCTATTTCAGACACAGCTTGGGTAAGTCCAGTCCAAACCGTTCCAAAGAAAGGGGGCATGACAGTCATCCAAAATGACAATAATGACTTGATCCCCACAAGAACCATTACAGGCTGGAGGATGTGTGTTGACTACAGGAGATTAAACGATGCAACCAGAAAATACCATTTTCCACTTCCTTTCATGGACCAAATGCTTGAAAGGCTGACTGGACATGACTATTATTGCTTCCTTGATGGATACTCTGGGTACAACCAAATTCCAGTAGCACCAGAAGACCAAGAAAAGACAGTCTTTACATGTCCATTTGGGGTGTTTGCTTACAGACGAATGCCATTTGGACTTTGTAACACACCTGCAACTTTCCAGAGATGCATGCTATCCATTTTCTCTGACATGGTAGAGAGAGGCCTTGAGGTATTTATGGATGACTTTTTTGTTTTGGTCCTTGCTTTACTTCATGCTTAGCTAACTTAGCTAAAGTTCTAAAAAGATGTCAAGAGACAAACTTGGTTTTAAACTAGGAAAAATGTCATTTCATGGTTAGGGAAGGTATTGTGCTAGGCCATAAAATATCTGAAATGGGAATAGAGGTAGATAGAGCTAAATTATTACTAATTGAGAAATTACCTCCTCCTATTAATGTGAATGGTGTTCGCAACTTTTTAGGCCATGCAGGTTTTTACAGGAGGTTCATCAAGGATTTCTCCAAGATTTCAAAGCCATTGAGTCAACTGCTGGAGAAAGACACTGAATTTTGCTTCACTGATGCTTGTCTTGAGGCATTTAACACATTGAAGCACAAACTCACCACTGCACCTGTTTTGATAGCTCCGGATTGGAGGTTACCTTTTGAACTCATGTGTGATGCTAGTGCTTATGCAGTAGGTGCAGTTCTAGGACAGAGAAAAGAGAAGCGCTTACATGTCATATATTATGCTAGTAAAATCCTAAATGAGGCACAAGTCAATTATGCCACCACAGAAAAAGAGATGCTAGCTGTAGTGTATGCTTTAGATAAGTTCAGGTAATATTTAGTAGGTTCTAAAGTGATTGTGTATACTGACCATGCAGCTCTTAAATTCTTGCTGAACAAACAAGATGCAAAGCCACGCTTGCTGCGTTGGATGCTTTTATTGTAGTTGATTTGGAGATCAGAGATAAAGCTGGAGTAGAGAACAAGAACAAGGTGGCTGACCACTTGTCTAGGATTCAGGAGAAAGACTTGCAAGACGGACCAGAGATTGAAATCAATGAGTCTTTCCCTGATGAGCAAGTGCTTACTGTGCAATTCAGTCCATGGTTTGCTAACATGGCCAATTTTAAAGCTGCTGGAATCATGCCTAAAGAATTAACTTGGCAGTAGAGAAAGAAATTCTTACATGATGCGAGAAGGTATTTCTGGGATAACCCTTTCTTGTATTTTCAATGCACTGACAATGTTATCCGCAGATGTGTAGCTGAAAACGACGTGTCGAATATTCTGTGGCACTGTCATTCCTCTAATTATGGAGGCCATTTCGGTGCAAATAGAACAGCGCACAAAGTCTTGCAATGTGGCTACTATTGGCCAACACTCTTCAAAGATTCCAAAGACTTTGTTGTGCAGTGTGATAGCTATCAAAGGATAGGTAATATTTCTCGCAGAGATGAGATGCCATTGAACAACATCCAAGAAGTTGAGTTGTTCGATGTGTGGGGGATTGATTTCATGGGGCCTTTTCCCAAATCATTCTCCAACCAATACATCTTGGTTGCTGTGGATTACGTTTCCAAGTGGGTTGAGACAGCAGCCTTACCCACCAATGATGCTAAAGTGGTAGTTTCATTCTTGAGAAAGAAGATCTTCACCAGATTTGGGGTGCCAAGAGCGATCATAAGTGATGGAGGGACTCACTTCTGCAATAAGCAATTTGACAGCTTGTTGGCAAAGTATGGAGTCAAACACAAAGTGGCTACCCCTTATCATCCTCAAACAAGTGGCCAAGTGGAGATTTTCAACAGAGAACTGAAAAGAATCCTTGAGAAAACTGTTGGCACATCAAGAAAAGACTGGTCTAAAAAGCTAGATGATGCTCTGTGGGCTTGCAGGACTGCATTCAAAACTCCTATAGGTATGTCCCCTTTTCAACTTGTCTATGGTAAGACTTGTCACCTCCCTATTGAACTTGAACATAAAGTAATGTGGGCAACCAAATTTTTAAACTTTGAACTGTCAAAAGCTAACGAAAAAAGGTTGCTTCAGTTGAATGAATTAGATGAGTTTAGGTTAGCTGCATATGAGAATGGCCAGGATCTATAAAGAGAAGACAAAGAAGTGGAATGACAATCAAATCCGCCCAAAGGAATTTATTCCAGGCCAACAAGTTCTGTTGTATAATTCTCGCCTGCGACTATTCCCAGGTAAGTTAAAGTCACGATGGTTCGGCCCATTCCTTGTGCGAGAGGTCTACCCTTATGGCATAGTGGAAATTTCCCCCTTGGATAGTGACAGATCTTTCAAAGTAAATGGCTACAGATTGAAGCACTATTTTGGAGGGGATGTGGACAGAAACTGCGTTTCTGTCCCATTGAATTCCACAGAGGACTAGCAAGCAAGAGGCGTCTGGCTCAAGACGTTAAATGAGCAATTAGTGATTGAATGCTTCATGAACAACATGTGCTTTAACACTTGTTTTTGGCAAGATTGTTTGATAGTTTACAGGTTTATGATGCTTGTCAAACAATAGCTTATGCAAATTGATCTCCAAGTACCTTTGTTTAATCAAATGAAAGATTTGGCATGTTTAAAGCCAAAAAGGGGGAGATTGTTGATTCTAGTGAAGCCAAGTATCAAGGAATGAGGATCAAGCTTCAAGGTTTTGGACTTTCAAACATGCACAAAAGGATATGCTCAAAGGAAAGCTTGAAGAATCAATTTGATCATTTGTATAAGGAAGTTTATGATCTGATAATCCAAGTGTATGCATCATGCATCATTCATTCATTTTAAGATCATTGGATTAATTGATTAAGTAAAAGCAATTGATTAGAAAGGCACTTAGAATGAAAAGTTTTTGGAAAAATAAAGTTGCTAATAAATAATCGATTACAAGAATAGGAACATCGATTATTTTGTTCTTCGTGTCCTTTAGAAAACAAAACTTGATCATTGTAATCGATTACATCTCGGTTTAATCGATTACTCAGGCTTTTATGAAAAGATGGAACTCTCTGTCTTAATCGATTACAATATTTGTTTAATCGATTACATGCCTGAACATGCATCTTAGAAAAATACAAGCTGACTGTCTTAATCGATTACCTCACGGGATAATCGATTAAATGGTTCGTTCTTGAAACTCAGGACGTTTTATAAACATTTTAATCGATTACTATCTTGTTTTAATCGATTACATATGCTAAATAATCGATTACTGGAGCGTAATTAATCGATTATTTTCAGTTAAAAAGCTGTTATAAATAGAACCTCTTCGGCTGAGGTTTGTAACTTTTGATCATTTGTGAGATTTCGAATTCTAAAGCATTCACAAACACTCTGAGCTTTCATTAGTGAGATTCTCTGTGTTCTAAACATACCTAGCTTCACAAAATTCATATGGGCTTTTGAATTAAGGAGGTGAAGCATTTGTTCATTCAAAGATTAAGGAAAGGGAATGCATTAAGTTGATTATCTGTCATTCAATTCGTGGATTCATACATTTACATGCATTCTTGGATTATCAGGTGATGTCTTTCCTTGTTCTTTGATGGTGTAAACTGTTAATTGAATTGTTTGTAAAGATTGGTCTATTGTAAATGAGTTTCTTGCAAGTGTAGAGATAGTGTTTCTCTAGTTTTTGTTGAGTAGTGTTCTTGGCAAAGGGGGTTGGTCTCTAAGAGTCTAATAGGGTTTTAGACTTCTGAACTTTATCTAGGGTTGATAAAGAGAGGCTTGTATAATTGCTTGTAAGGATATTTTTGCAATAGTGGAACTCTACTCTAGTGTTGAGTGGAAGAACTGGATGTAGTCTCATAGTGTTTGAGGTGAACCAGTATAAAATCTGTGGCTAATCTTTCTGTTAATCTCATCATCTCTTTATTACTTTGTTTGTGAATCAATTTAATTGCACAAAATTCTATGCTCTGTTTTCTATTGTGTTGGAAAGGGAATTTGATTGAATATTGATTGTTGGTATTGAAACAATTTCTAAATGTGATAAAGATCCTGTGGTAACTCTGATTTTAAAATTTTAATTGGACAAGGTTCAACCAATTCACCCCCCTCTTGGTTGTTTTGAAGTGTTCCTTTATTTTTCAAATCATTGAGGCTAGTTGTTAATTATGATGAAAATAGAATTGGTTTTAATCCTTGTGCAGGTTTTGACTGAAATTTTGAACTTTCAAGTAACCTAGTTGCTAGGATGTGAATGCTGGTTCTATGGTTATCTTGGCAACAATTTTTTAAACCACAGAATAGTTCCTGTTAATGCTTTGATTGTGGTAAGCCAAAGAATGGACATAAGACTTAAGGTTGAGCATATATATATCTGTTTTGTCTGAATTGTGTGCATGATAGCGTGTGATTAAATGACTTAGGGATTTTCCATGAGCTAAATCTGGGAATCCAGATGAAGCTATTCATTCCCTGTCATATTGTGGACACATTACTGATAAATGCATTCTGAATCACACTAGGTTGTTGCTTTGAGCTATATATAGTTGGATGGAAGAATCTTATAAACTGATAATTGCAACTGTGTTTGTATGAAATGCTTGAATTTTGAAATTTTGGTGTATGTAAGACACTTAAATCTGGGAATGGAAGGTTCATTTTTAAATGTTCATAGCTTATTGAACCTAATGGTTGGGTAGATCGTGCTTTTATTGTCAATATAGATGATCCATTGCTGCTGCTGGAAACTTGAATTACTTGCAATGACTAGATGTGGCTTTGTTGGATAGTGTCATGAATTAAATCTGGGAATTGTTGAGTCTCATCTTTTGCTTGTACATAAGCTTAATTGACCCAAATGGTTACCTGGACTGTGATTGTATTGTCAACATAAATATTCCACTTGTTGTTTGGTTATAGTTGTTATAGTTGTGGTGTTGGAATGAAACACTTGGTGTTCTGAACAAAGTTGTTGATTGAATAAGCATAAAAGAACACTTAGTGCTAATTGAGAACCTTGCTAACTGATACTACTGCACTGTTTTAATTGATTATGTGGGGGGTTTCTAAATGTTCTAAATCTAGGAATCATGGGCACACTGCTAAATATTGAACACAGTGATTCTTCCAGATGCTGCAAATATGCTTGCTACTTGAATTGTGCTTTATTTTATTGAACATTACTCACTTATGCACAGTACACTGAATTAATTGTTGATTGTTGATCTGATCCACTGAAAGGAACAAATCTGGGAATTGAACCAATTGCATTATGTATACATATCTGGATTTTGTTCTGAGTTTCAGGGAAAACAAGTGGCCAAGGGTAAGAAAAAGAGCACAACTGCAGCAGGCACTAAAAGGGCAAGACCTAATGATTATGATGAAGCCCGATTTAGATCAGCTGAATGCCAAGAGAGGTTTGATACATGGTACCTCCCTAAGAAGATTATACCAGAAAAGAAGATCATGTGGGAGGTGCTACCAGAGGGGAACCCAGTGTTGGAAGTGATTCTCAGACGCTAGTGGCAAAAGCTGGTCAGCTTCCCAGAGCCAAGCTCCAGTGCGATTTTGAAGGAATTCTTAGCAAACGTCGATCCCTCCACAGTGGCCAGGAGCAGACTTAGCTGGGTGAGGGGTGTCCAAGTCCAATTTGATGAGAAGACAATAGAACGCTTCTTGGACACCCGCTATGATCCCTTCGACGGCCGCGACTTCAGCCAGCTATTTTACAGGATGCAGCCAGATGCCCTGACTAAGATGTACAGGGATGATGTACCCCAGCTGGCCACCACCATCCGCAGGGCCATTACAGGCCGCTACACCGCTTGGAAGCCCAAATCAGGGCTTGATTACATACCAGAGAAGCTGCAGAAGCATGACCTGGTTGGAGATGCAGCTTTCTGGCATCAATTCATTAACCACACAGTCATCCCTTCTACTAATATGACTGATGTGAATGTGGAGAGGGCCACCCTTTACATTTCTAACCTCCTTTCTAACTGCATTCTTCATATGATCCAGGACGCCAGCAGCAAGTCTTGGCTGGCCCATTCGTCCTTGATTCTGCACCTGTGTCACCTTGCGGGTGTAGAAATCTTAGATGACGAACCTATGGATGTGCAGATTGCCTCATTGATGGACCACAAGACTTATCTAGACATTATGACGAGCGCTGCTGAGGAGCAGATCATCAGAGCCTCAAAGCTCCCTCAAGAAGACCTCGCAGCCCGTAGTCCCAGAGATGCACCACTACCAGATGACCCCCAGCCGGCAGAGCCACCACCACCAGCTCCTACCACAGCTCCTGCACATGCACAACTATATGAGGACTCCCCGAGTTATCTCGCCTTCCAGGAGTTTGTCAGGACACAGATGACACTACAGACACGCATGCTTGAGGCCTTATGTAGGCAGTGCAGAGTCTCTCCTACTGATTACCAGTTTCCCGTGACACCACCACCAGCTGCTGCAGACATTCCTCCTGGTCCTTCTGATGCTGCAGCGCCTGATACAGCTATTCCTGAGCCCTCACAGGCTACAGGGGGTGAGGCTATTGATGAGAGAGGAGAGGGAGAGGAGTGACAGGACCAGTTTTATGTTTTTGTTTTTTTCTGTTTATTTTGGATTCTGCACTTAACACTTTGACATTCTGCACATTTTATATTCTGCATATATATATAGAACTGGTTTATGATTCACTTTTGCGCATAAAAAGCTGTTTAGATTAATGTTTCGGTTTGGTTGTGATTTTCCAAATAATGCTGAAGTGATGAAAATTTTTCCAACGCATTGTGACCTTATTGGTTGTTGCTGGGGACAACAATTTCTAAATCTGGGAATGGATGCCCATACGCATTACTTCGCAAATCACAGTCAAGAAACAAATGACGTCTAACAGAAAATTTTCAAAAAAATAAATAAATAAAAACAACACATCAGATTTTTCAGAATAAAAAGTGAATGGACACAGTGATGGATAGAATTTCTCTGATAAAAGCTTGTGTGAAATGAAACAGCATGAATTGCATGATACATGAATGGAATTGTGATTGTTGGTATGTGATATGCATGTTGAAGTTGAAATGATGCTTGAAATGAAGTTAGCAGAGATTGACTTGAGTCCAATACCTGTGAGGTTTGAGCCAAAACAGCGGTAAATTTTCTTTCTGAGAGACTCCATTTTCACAGTACTCTAGAACTTGAATTGTTTCTCTGGATGCAGGTGTGAATTAACATGATTAAGGCAGTTTCTTCTTCTGAAAACCAGGGCCAAATTGACTCACCCACAATTCTTTTCCATTTGTACCTCTTTTTGAGCCTGAGCCTTTTCATTTCTTCTGCCCAAATCAGAGCCATATACATTGACCAACCTCCCTGAGGCTAGAGAAAACAGAATACAAGTCCATGATAGTGGAAAACAAGGAATTGTCCATCAAGGAATGAAGGAACACAAGTTGATTCCAATTGGTATAGAAAGCTAAGGAAATAAATAAACAATAAGCCTATCAGCTGGAAATCTGAGTTGCTATAATTTGTTTGATTTTGTTATGTTATGTTTTAATATTTATTTAAAAAAAATCCAAAATCAAAAAGAAAAGTTATTTGTTTTGTTTTTAGTTACCATAGAAAATAAATTGTTGAATAAAGGTTGCCAGATTTTGAAAAGGATGAACAAGGAATGGATTACCACAAGATTGGACTTAGGGACTGGATCTAGCCTCATGTTAGCTACTATTCCAAAGATTTTCCTACCCTTAGCCCAGCCAAGTTACAAGCCGGAAAAGACCTTTTGATCACGTTGCGCTTGCATCTGTTGAGAATATCTTCAAGCTTATGGTAGTGCTGTGACTATGTTGAGTGAGAGATTATTACAGCTTGATACACTTGAGTGATGAGCGGAACAAACACATTCTGTGAGGAATACTCAAGTTCACTCTCACAATTTGACAAAATTGAAAGTGTCATTGAAAGCTTTGATTTGAATTGATCATACTTAGCATGATGATTCTTGGGCTGTAAATTGTGGTTTGGTTTGATCATTGACCTTTGCTTATTTTTGAAGTTCTATCTGTTGCTGAGGACAGCAACTTTCAAATCTGGGAATTGTTTGATGTGTTGCAAACACATCTTAGTTTTAGGCTAGTTTTAGGTTATAATTCAATAAAGTTCTTTGGAATATAGGTTAGAATTAGTTTAATTGTTGTTTGTTTTTAATTATATCTCATTCTAGTACCAAGTTGTGATTTCAGGGCCAAAAAGAGGAGAATCAAGCAAAGAAAGAAGAAAAGCTTATTTAAAGTTTCGCGCGATCCGTGCCAGAAGTCGCTCCATAAGGAAAAAGGCAAGCATCAGTTTCGAACAACTCGCGCGGGTAGCGTCAACCTCCGCGCGAGTCACGCCAAGCACTTGAGACCAGCCCTTCAACTCGAAGACTCCACGCTGTTAGCGTGCAGATCCGCGCGAGTAGCGCCATATGTCCAGAGTCAGCCATTCATTGCGCAGACTTCACGCGATTAGCGTGAAGTTCCACGCTATCAGCGCCATCCATTCGAAATTCCACGCGGTTAGCGCGAAGTCTCGCCCTATTAGTGCCATAAAGATCCTATTTCCTGATTTAAACTTATCTGGTTTGGAAATTGGCACAGGAAGAGGCTTTGTTACCCAAATTAAACCATTCTATAAAAGAAAGGCCTCTGGGATTGAAAAAGTGGGGACTCATCATTAGATTTTATCATTCTAAACCTCTGGAATTCAGTTTTACATAGAATCAAGGCTAGGGTTTACTGCAGAATCATGTTCTTCATGTGTGCTTTGGTGTTCTTGAAGCCTATGTCAGGCTAAACTCTGTATTGTGGTTACGCCAAGAACCAATTTGAACTCCTCTGTAACTTGACTGGTATTGAATGAGATTGTTATGATTGTTTTATTTTACTTTGTTTTTAATTGTTTTATTCTTATTTAGAATTGGCCATTCTACTTAAGTGCTGAGGGTTAGGATTTGCAATAGGGATGTTGGGATTCTAATTTCTGACCCAAGATAACAATTGTTCGTTGCCTAGGGATAGAGATGCATGATTGCAGAACCTTATAATATAGTCTTTTAAATGCTTAACTTTATAGAATTCACTAAAGGATTAGGTTTTTGATTCAGGGTAAATGTAACACCCCAAAATTTTGGAAGCACGGTCAATTACTGGAATCAAATATTGATCACGGGCAGTATAACAAGATTTGGGAAAAATGACGCAAATACCCCTGGATATTTTGGTAAATGATCAAAATACCCCTAGGTAGTTTAGCCAAATATCTTAAAGAGGAAATCTTATAAATGCCCTGGGATGTTTTGAAAATGGCCAAGAATACCTCCAGGGTAACAATTTCAGAGATTTCTTGAACATTTTCAGAAATGACGATTTTACCCCTAGGGTGAGGGGTAAAATTACCAAAATGCCCCTAGGCCAAAAGTGACCAAGATGACCTTAGAAATTAATAGGAACCTGAGCATAGGATAAAATACTTTTAGATAACAATTTATCAGCAAGGTTGGAGGCAAAGAACCCTAAATTAGAATTTTTAGGAATTTTGGAAGGTAATTGGAAAAGAAGCTTAATTTAGATTAACTCAGATATCAGAAAATTATAAGAGAGGGATGGACATAATCTATGAAGTTTTCTCTTAATTATGGAAGGAATAGGTTGCCTAAATAAGTTAGTTTAGTAATTTTAATAATTAGAGTCAATATGGACCAATAGGAAAATATAATTTCACTATTACATGCAATAAAAGGAAAATTGGATTAATTTGGAATTCTAGATTAAGCCTTGACCATATGATACAAGATCAATGGAGGAAAACTTGTAGAAAAGTCAAGAATGGTCACATGGATGGATAAGGAGTTTAGACATTTCATTGGTCCAAGTAGAAAGTAGCAATTAATGCTTGGAATCTTTTAGAAAACAAAACTTAGCACAAAAGGCAAGCACCATACGTATGAAAAGAGCAAATGGAATGCCACCACATTTGAGAAGTGAACGTGCACAACAAGCTTGGGTCAAGGAAGTGAAGAAAATTCAAGAAACAAGCCACTTGGAAGCTTAGGAAAAGTTAGCCAATAAGAAAGAGCCTAATGGAAAGCAAGACAAGACATTATAGATTTCTTTTCATCAAGCAAGGCACAACACGGTTAGAAGAGAAAAATCAAAAGGGAAATGCCTTACCTATTGAAGTAGCACGTGAAAATAAGTAAGGAGGTGGTAGAAGAATCAAGAAAAAGGCCACTTGTGAGCAAATGATTCCTTAGCCAATAATCCTTAACCACATGGAAAGTAGCCATAATTGATGTAAGATTTTTATTAAAAGGAATCTTGGAGTAAAGAAGTGGACGTGCAACAAGCTTACCAAGGCCTCTTAGGAGATTTGAAACCACTTTATAGAAGTGATATAACCGTGGAATAGGCTTAGGGAAAAACAAAAGTAACCGTGCAAAATTCTTTATAGCCTACATCCCTTTTTCCTTGTGTCTTTCAAAACAATTTCAAAGAAAACCAAGGTGTAGCCGTGCCATTGTTCCTTGTGTATCCTATTCCCTTTTCACTTTAACCTTTTCTAGCACTCTTAAATTATATCTTTAACCAAAAAGAAGAACCAAGATTATCCATCTTCGAATGCTAGCAATCCTAGGAGCAAGGATCATTCCATTTCAACTAAGGAAAGATGTCCAAAAGCTTAAGGAAACAAGGTATGGGGGAGTTTATGATAGCTTAGTTTGAATATTACTCCTTGCTTTATTTGATTAAGTCTTGTATTCTAAGTGTTTGATGAAATGCCTCAAAGAATAAAGATTGCTAGAAACTTGACCACTTGGATAAATAACTTGATTTTAGGTTAAAGAATGATCGATGTATAAATGATTAGAGCTTAACTTAATGAATGAATGAAACATAGGTATTTTAGAAGAAAAACAATTGGCTAGTGAAATATTTTACTAAAATTAAAGTAGTTTAGGTTCTACCAAAGTTTGTGGGTTTCCTTAAAAAGTGTTTTGTAAACTCTTGAATAGGTCTATTTTATGCTAGAATGATGCTTATTTAACCTTAGAATTATGTAGACT
>PYAF01003478.1:190681-207239 GCA_007407185.1 Glycine tomentella
TGAATTATATTCGTGTGGTTGGTTGCTTTAACAAAAGTATGTATTATTCCATGTGTTGTAAAGCTGAAATACATAAAGCTTATGAATTGTTGTGTGATTCTATACACTTTGATAAGACTAACATGTTGCTTGGCATCTTATGAATATATATGAGTTTAAGTGGTTTTATGATGTTGAGATGTGTTCCACTGGAGTGGGTAGAATTATCTGATATGAGAATTTGAGAAATAAAGTAATGGTGAAGATGAATTGAGAAATAAAACAAACAAGCCATTACATATTCTATTTGCATTTATCCCCTCGGAGTGGAGGGAGGTCTCACTGGAGTGGGTGGGACTGTTCCACTGGAGTGGGTGGAACTATTTTATGGTACCCTTTTTATCCCCTCGGAGTGGAGGGAGGTCTCACTGGAGTGGGTGAGACTGTTTCACTGGAGTGGGTGAAACTATTCTGATTTTGGTACCTTTTAATAGAACTCTGAGATCTCAGTCATGCATCATTTAACAAAGAAATCATGCATCATTCATTATGCATCTATTTTATTATTATTATGTTGTTTCTGTTGTTTATCTAATCATGTTTATCATAAACTTACCCTATTTTTGTGTATGTGGTTGACACATGTGATGACCCCAATTTATTTGGGCGAGCAGAGGAACAGGGAAGTATAAGCTGTAGATGTTACTGAAGAAAGTGTGATGAGGCAGTTTTGATGAATTGGATGTTGTAATTTGTAATTTTCTATTTGCATATAATTTGTATTAGATCATCTGTATAGTATCTTGGACTGTATTATATTTGTATGGATGAATTGTATATGTATGAACCATGGTGAGGAAAAATCGTTTGTGCGACGAACGAATCATACAATCGGCAAGTAAAGCGAAAAGAATTTTCGTAAAATTCATAACTAACATGATTCTAATTACAAAGTGGACACAGAATCTCATCTAAAATCAATCAAGCACAAGAGCGTAAAAGGAGGCGTTACAGTAAAGGGTAAATTCACTAAGGGATTAGGGGTTAACTAAATTAGGAAAGATTTATTCTCTGAGTAATCAGAAGCGATCAATTTTGATAAACCAGTTAAGTGAAAGAGGTAGGGATAAAAGGGGATTGTGCCTGACCATAATTATTCTTCCATTGGTTACAACTCACTCATTTACTTGCAATTTTAATTCTTTTAAATTCTGTTCTTTATTTAAACACTCAAATTCACAACACAACAATTCTTCAAAAATACTTTCTTTTTACTTCCAATTGCTTAGACTGTGAATTACTGTGAAATTCATACCAATCCCTGTGGAGACAATACTTTACTTACCCACTTTATTACTTGAACGAGCAGTATACTTGCCATTTTCGCAACAATCTCCCTCGAAGGTCACCTACTGCTGCTCATCTACTCCCATGAACAAAGGTTCGCGATCATCACAGGTACCAACCACATGGTACAAAAATTGCAAGGGAGAGTTTATTATATAAAACCAAGAAGCAACAGATAACAACAATTGGAAAGGAACAACAATAACAACGATAATTATTACCAAAACAAAATCAGCCCAATACACACTCAACAAAACCAATCATTCAATTCATTTCACAAATTAAACAATCATGATCAGAATGAGCTTGCTCCTAATTTCACTTTCACCATGCAATGTGGTACTATATCCAATGAAATAGCCTCTCACAGGAAAATGATTCATCGCCTATCAAGGTCACTCTGTCGTGCACTGGCCATTCCCCCCTACGGTGATCAACCAGTGGTGCACAGGAATTCCAAACCTAATGGCCCCTTAGTACTTGCGTTTTCAGCCCATAGAAACCCATAGATACGTGCATGCCTTCATTCTATTTCCATCAATGTAATATTAAGTATGAAATATGGGCATCATCAATGCATGACCATGGCTAGGAACAAATCATTCCCCGCATGGATAACCAGTCATGCACCCCCCCCCATGTACATACATAGCACACCAATATGGGCTTACCGATGCACTAACCGTGGCTAGAAACAAATTCTTCCCCGCAATGATAGCCAACCCAGTCACTACATCCCACGTGTACATACAAAGCATACAACCATGGGCTCCATCAATGCATGACCTTGTTAGGAACAAATTTTTTCCCGCAAGGATAACCAGTCATGCACCCCCCATGGGTATCCATGTATATCCACATCACACAATGACATTGTTCACATCAACACTATCTCTCATCAATGTCATTATCAACATCAACAATGTCATTATCAACAACCACACCATGTCACCTCAATGTCATCAACAACATCAACCTCATTTTATTTCAATATCATCATCATGAACATTAATATCATCTCATTTCAACATCATCAACCACATCAACATTTTCTCATTTCAACGTCATTATCAATCACGTCAACTTTATGTCAATCTCAATATCATTAACGACATCACAAACAATCGCATTTCACATTTATACATAATACATATGTCTGAGATTCACATTCCCCAGGTCTTCAGACAATCCAAATTTCATACATTTACAATTCATCATACCACAAGACTGATATGTTTAGGAAAATTCTAAATTAAAGCGGAGGACTACAATATATAAAACACACTCTTATGCCCATTTAAAAATTTAATAAAGAATTAAATAGAAGAACGCATTATAAAATTTTGGGCAAAGTCTCCTCTGTAATTAAGACTTTTCGCAAAAATCCAATCATTACAACAACAACATCATTCACAGTTTTATCCATGAACAAGCGAATTCATCACATCCCATTAATTAAAAGCATAGTTTTTCTTGAAATCAAGCACACATAAGAACAAACAAACATCAATCATAAATTCATTACATCCCATTAGTTAAAAACTTAGTTTTTCCTTGAAAACCATCAACAACAGGGACAAGCAGATATCTTCATAGTTGGACTCCCTGGCCCCCAACTATGGTACCAAAACTATAACCAAATAGTAAACTCCCCTTACCTAACTAGGAGTTCTCCCATTAAAGCCTCGCGATGTTGTTTCGAGATCCTTCGAATGTGTGTGTTTTGTCCAAATGCAGATCTCTATATACCAAATTGAAGACAATTTAGTATAGATTTCAAAGACAATGTCAATGTCAACACTTGGGGTCAAATACCCACTCAAATCAAAAAGGGGTTAAAATGATGTTTTGGGTGTCCACATAAAAAAACATCATTTTGAAATTTCAATCACACCAATGTGACCGAGGTTCAACAAGAATCACAGAAATGACATCAATTTCATAAAAATGAGACTTTTACAACATCTCATTTTCAAAGGGTTTTTCAAAGGAAGTGTAAAACTCCCAACAACGGTACCCAAAACTCAAGAGACACTAAGAGAAGCTTAAACTAGCTAGGAGCAGATAAAGGAAACCATGATTACCTCAAAGAAACCCAGAGAGGAGGGTTGGAGACTACCTTCTCTATCGAATCCTTGAGTTGAGTTTTGAAGATTCATCTTCGATTAAAGTGTTCCTCTTCATGCGACGGTTCAACGGCAAGAAACGACGACTCGTGGTGGTCACCGGTGGCCGTGGGTGGTGGAAGAGGATGGTGGGAGGTTGGGTGGGAGGTTGGAGGAAGAAGAAGGCCAAAAAATTTTATTTTCACGCTGCTGCATGTATTTAAAACCGACTTGACTCGCCTAGGCGAGCCAAAATTCGTCTGGGCATGCTGACCAAATTTTAAAATTTCTGCTTCTGTGAAAAAAATTAATTTCTCATGTTCAAATGTTATTTATCCAATTCCAACAGTCAAACGTTACACAAGGATAACTTACACAACAATTCAACTAATTTAAACTAATCAAATAATCAAATAACACAAGAAGTACATCAAACATCTATTTTCAGTTATCGAAATTTCAGGGTGTTACAGACACACCTTTAGCGAATGGAAATTGATTGTCAACCATGATCAAATTTTTTGACAAAATCTTGATTATTTTTCAAGACCCTAGCTCTTGATACCAATTTTTGGATTAGTCGAGAATCTAGAATGGGGGTGAATAGATTCTTTCAAAATCTTTAATCAAATTAATAAAACCTTTTTTAATCAATTTAAGTTTCTTCAAGAGATCATATCAAAAAGACCATTCTAAACCAGAAAACTTCAATGATTATAGCATGTGGCATAACAGAGTATTTATGGTCCTTTGAGATCAATGCCAATACCAAGATGAATTTAAGGCTAAGAGTTAAGAGAATAAGAGAATCAAACAATAGTTTATACTAGTTTAGTCCAATCAAAATCTTCATCCAGTTGTTTTAAGTCCTCTTAGAACTTCCACTTTATAGAGAAAATAAGTACAAACACTATGCACACACAATTCTCTAATAGAACTCTAATCTTTCTCTTGAAACCTAAAAAATAAAGATTTAGCATTAAAACTTTGTCAATTCTCTGAACCTCTTGGTAACCCTAATCAAAACCAAGAATCACAATCTAAATGAATGAAAGAAAGGATTGAATACACTTGAATGTGTACATTTTCAAGTTTTCATCACAAGATGATCAATTTGTGAAGGTAGAATGAATGTTTCTTTGATCAACTTCAATCTTCAAACTAAATGCAGTGGAATCCTTTAACAAAGCTCTCTTGAAATTTTTTTCTCTAAGACTAAACCTATCAAAAGTCCCTAATAAAGAAAACACATTGGGGTATTTATAAGTTTTGACACTTAAAATAAATCTAATCTATTATAAAATCTAGTAATTGATTAATTCGTCAAATCCCCTTTGTTTCTCATTTCAAGAAACTAAATAATTGATAATCAAAAAGGGTAATCGACAAATTCGTTTCAATCTGAGTATGTATTTCTTCTGTGTTGTTTGGATAATTGATTATCATGTGTGGTAATTGATTATAGAATCACTCAAAGAGCTTCTCTATGTTTCCAGGTGCTGGGTAATCGACTATCGAGTGAGGAAATCGATTATCCTAAGCTAAAAATTCTTCTTTCTTTTGAAATTGACTTGGTTGCTCAATTACAAAGGTAGACAATTGATTAATTCAATGCTTTTGGCCAAATATCAAGTAGAAGTAACTTTTTAGGAAACTTAGAGAACTATATTACTTTATTCACTTCATATTTGATCAACAGTAAGATGGAAAAGACTTTAACTATATCACACGCACATGCATAGTCTAAAACATTCAATACAAATGCCTTATCTATTAAACATGTCAGACATTGTAAAATTATCAAACCAAAACTAAAACTAAGGACTTCAAGCTTTGATCTAACAACAAAGAGGGTTGAAGCAGAAATGCAGATTTCTCACTTAGAGATCTTGCTCAAGATGTTACTATTTTGGAATGCTTCATCTTGTTCTTTAAGACCTTTAAAAAGGCCTTATAAGGCTCCAAAAAAGACTGTTGCAGTGGGCTCCAAAAAAGACCATTGCAGTGGGCTCCACACAACTGAAAAGCTTCTAGAGCAAGTAGGTGCACTTTATAGTTGTCATCAAGTGACATCATCTAGAACCTGTAACGACCCGCCTCGTCACTATGATATCACTACTCTAAACTTATAAATTTTCAAATTTTAAATGAGAACATTATTAGTTTGATTGTGAAAATAAGAGTAAATTTCTCGCGATAATACATTCATAAAAAATGCACACATACGTAAATATATATATATATATATATATTAAAAATATACATATCATTCATATGTCAAAACATAATTCACTTTTTACATATATATATATATATGTGTGTGTGTGTGTATGTGTGTGCGTGTGTGCTTGAGATTAAATGTCCGATCAAAGAGAAACAAGGAACCAACTAAGAAAAAGTTGATAACAAAACACAACTCTCTCCCAAAATCTAAATTCCAACATTATCACGTCAGTTTGGCGGCTCCAACGAGAGATCTCTCTCCAATATCACTTATTGCTGCTCATCTACTTCAACGAACGAAGGTTCACGATCATCACAGGTACCAACCACATAGTTCAAAATTGCAAGGGTGAGTTTATTATACAAGATCAACAAGCATCAGACAACAATGATTAGTAAGAAAAAAATAATGATAACCACAATCATTCTCATTAATCAATCACTTTAACACACACTCAACAAACTAATCTTCAACTTTTTCCACCATTCAAATCAATTATGCTCAGAATGATGCATGCACCTGATTCAACTCTCAAATGCAATGTGGTACCATTCACTCTGGAAATAACCTCTCACTTAGGAAAATGATTCAGTAGTTTTTCAGGATCACCTTGTCGTGCACAGGCCATTCCCCCCAATGTGGCACCATGATGACTACAATATAGAAAACAAACTCTTATGCCGAATTTAATGAAGAATTAAATAGGAAAACATATTATAAAATTTTGGCCAGAGTCTCCTCTGTAATTAATAGTTTCCCAAAAATCCAATCATTATAACAACATCATTCACAATTTTATCAATCAATAACAAATTCATTGCATCCAATTTGTTAAAAACACAGTTTTCTTGAAAACGAGCACAGAACAAGGACAAACATACATCAATAATAAATATATCACATCCCATTAGTTTAAAACACAGTTTTTCTTGAAAACCAGCACACAACAGGGGCATACATCTCCATAATTGGGTTCCCTGACCCCCAACTATGGTATCAAAAGCTTTAAACAAACGATAAGCTCCCCTTACCTATCTATATCCCTCTAATAGCTCCTTGTAGTGTCGTTTTGATATCTCTCAAGTTCACGTGCTAATCTACAAATCATTAAATTTCCATCTTTTAGTATGTTAAACTAGACTTCATAAGCTTTCTAACAAGGTATCACATGCCTCAATTGGAGTTCTAAAACTCTAGATGTAGTATTTTAAAAACAAAACTCCAAATCTGTCAGTAGGCTAAAAATAGGACACTAACATCTCTTATTGTTTTCGTGACTGCAGGCAGTAAACAATCCAGATTTGGCTAAATTTTTTATATGTTAGAGTTCACATCTAGATCTTTAATTCCATATATCATAATCCTAATTTGACTAAGAAATGAGAGATATAAATTTTTAAATTTTGGTGGCAGTAGTTGTTTAGGTGTGGACAGTTTCGGACAACTTGGGTTTAAATAAATTCTGGCATGATTCACTGCTCAGTTTGGTCCCATATTTTAGAAAAATATAGAAGACATCCTAAGATTTAAAATGAGGAGTCAAACACCTCGTTTGGTTAAGTATAGAGGGAGATATAAAATTTTAAAAACAGACCAAAATTCAACTCAAAGCCATTCGAATTTCAACACCAATAGTCACCAAAATATTTGACTGGAATGCTTCAAGACCTTGAGGAGTAAAGTTTCTATCTTCTAATAGAAGATTTTGGATGAAGAAATGATAGGTAAATTTGGTGAAGGGGCTGCAGTTTGAGTGAGAAGAAGAAAATATGAAAGCAAAAGTAAAGAAAAATGGCAATTGGTTGTAGGTTAGGGAACAAGCTCATATATACGTGCAGTTTTTTATTCGAATGATGTATTTATATAGATAAATCTAGTTAGGATGTAAAGAAATTTGTTAGGATGCAACTTAGTTAGTCTTTGGTTTGGTTCTAATGTAACTAAGTAATCATTACCTAAATATATTTTAATCTTATGCATTAAATGTATGCTTACTAAGCAAAAAGCAAAGATTCCCTTATTAATTACTAAAGTGCATGTGGAAAGCTTCGTGAAGATGCTTAGTTTTGTTTGTTTTCTTCACATAAACCATTGGCTCTTGCACACACTTCACATTCACGACCATACTTCTATTTCTATTGGGTTTTATTGGAAAAAATCCCACATTGATAGCTTCCTTAAAAAAGCTTGTTCAAAGAAGCTTGATTTTGATTTGTTTTATTCACTTAATACATTGGCTACCCATTTTTACCTCTTACACACCACTTCTACGTACACACTCACACATGGTTTGCACTTAAATTTTCAATTAGTTTTGCTAAAAAAAATCTCACGTGCACTTGCATGCTTCATTTAAAGTTTGTCTCTTTTGATTTATACCTCTTGTACTGCATGTGTTTTCCAATTAATAAGCTAGCTACTTATGTGCCATACATCTAAAAGCTTAAGCCTTTATCTCATATTCCACATGGCTAGATCTCTTTATGTTACTAATATTTTGTTTCTTTCCTTAAGTTAAATAATCATGACTATATCTATTCTAAGCAATTCTAAACTTACCACTTGGATCCATTAGTTTCCTATCCTTCTTGTGATGTTTATCTGTTACTAAGGATAATATGATAATTTGTCATTCCAAGGACATTACTGTAATTTCATATTCAAGTTTCTCCAAAATATCTAAGGGTATTATTGTAATCTTCACTTCAAGGGTATTATTATAATCTTCATTTCAAGGGTATTATTATAATCTCCACTTCAAGGGTAGTATGGTAATTCTCACATCAAACTAAAGGGTAATATGGTCATTCTTCTTCAAGCATTTTTGTAATTTCTCTTTTTATCTCTAATTACATATTTAAATTTTTGGGATATTACAGAACCCTTATAAGGAACCTCTCTGATGGGCATTCTAAAGAACCATAAGAATAGCCATTCTATTATTTGTTATTAATGAATCCATAATTGATGAATTGTTTTGATGAAGTTCATATTGATATCCCATTCGGAGGTAGTACAACTTTATACTCTTAAAACTTCTTCACAACTCTAAGCATTCTGAAGTTGATTACTTCAGAAGGACTAACAGGAAGTTGATTTGTCAGTGTGTTAGTGTTCTGTCCAAGGTTAGACTGAGTAGTATTCTTGAATCATTTATTTTAATGCTTCTGGTTAGTGCTTCTCATGGGCAACTTTAAATATCAACAAAATTGCATCTTCCTTATGTAGTTAGCCCGTACTTTTTGATGTGCCCTCAATGTAACTGACAACATATGGAAATTGAAGTGTTGCCAATCTTTAGTCTTCTAATATTGTCCAAGTGATGCTTTTAGAGTCATTCTAAACCATTCTAATGTTCAAAAACTCAAGGTTAGGGTCTACATCATTCTAATGTAGACTATTCCATAGCTTCATTCTAATGTATAATGCTCTTCATATAACCTTCGATATATCTTCTATGTAAGGAATTGTTGCACAATATCTTGCCAACAACCAAATACTCAGAGAGAAGCAAACTTCATCATTCTAATGGGCTTTAAGAAATCTTCTAAGTTCTTAACTTTGGCAATTGATTTAAACCTTTATGGCCATCATCATTCTAAGCACTTCAGAATGAAGGAACGTGTTTGCTTCTTAAAGTCATAAACATTGAAACACTTAAGCAAGATGTTAGTCATCATTTAAACCTATCATCCATTCAATTTGCATTGCTAATGCTTTGTCATAATTAAAACCAGGGGTGTGGATTCGACAATCTCCCCGTTTTTTATGATGACAAACCCCTAGGAGAAAATTCAAAAAGGTGACAATACCTTTTTGATTTTAGCTCCCCCTTGGAGTATGCCTTGATTTTGTTTCATTTTCATTAAAGGGAGGCTCCCCGTCAATTCATGCATTATAAGATAAATTTCAAATCACAACATAATGCAGAAAAGAAACAGATAAGCTCATAAGTATATACCATTCAATCATATCAGTTTTATTCATAATAAGATCATTCAAAAGATGTTTACAAAAGAAAACATGAATTAAGTACATAACATAATTGTGACTCCAAAAGAAATATGATCCCTCTACACCAATCTCTTTCCCAAACATCTCCCTCTTTTGTCATCCAACAAAAAACAAGAGGGAGGAATAAAAATGAAAGGTCAGTCATGTTTGGTAGGAGAAGGATTTTCATATTATGATGAGGAGGACATGATCGTGGCTCTATGTGGTGGTGGAGGCTCAAGCTATATGGGAGGCACTCTAGGAAATAAGGAAGGTCTTGCCTTATCTAAGATCCATCCCTAAAGTCTGAGGAATTTTTCTAAGAATTAATTCATAGTTATCTAAAGTTGATCCATGTTTGAGAACAACTTCTAGTTACAATAAAATTTCCTAACCTACTTCTCCAACGAAACAATTGTGCTCTCTATTGACTTTGGAAGAGGTTTAATAGCAGGTGGAGAAGTAGGGATATAAATATGGGGAATATACTCAGAAAATTTAGGATGTTATGTGTTGACAGACTAAATATAGAGCAAAGGAAATGGAATAGAGAAGGTAGAGGGTTCATCAAGAATTGGGCCAAATCCATAAGTAACTTTAATAGAAGTGACAATATAGGAGAATTGAAGCGATTATGCATGCTTTCTATGTTGAACACAAAATCCTTCACATACCCCAATGGGGTCCTATCACTAGTAGCAACTTCTTGGACATTTTGAGCAATGTTAGGAGTGGCTTAAGCTTATCTTCCTTTCTCATATGGTTCCTCCTTATTTTCTTCTTCTTTCTCTGTGCTTCCTTATTCTAAGCTAAAGTCAACAATCCTCAACTTGGCAAGAACATCAGTTGTTATGTCCACATTAAGATCAACTTGAGTGAGTTCATAAACCACGAGGTTCTGAGCATCTTTAGCCTTCACACCATAAAAAGGATGAATACTCTTATTTTGATCATCAGCCTTCTGAATGTCAGCTTTCTGGCCCTTTTCTTCTACTGCCTGTACCTCATTCTGAGGCTCAGAACATGCTTTTTCTTCCTTTTTCTCCTCCTCAAAAAGGTGTTCTGAGGCATCATGGTAAGAACCATAATCTAGAGGTTCTTCAAAAGGGTTTTCTTTAGACACTTCAACCTTTCCCAAAGAGGGTTTTTCATTGGTCTCCTCATTTTGAACAGACTTAGAATGGCTTTCTTCAACAATATTCTAAGCATCACCAAAATACAACTTCTCTTCAGATTTCTGAATCTATTCAAATATCTCTTTCTTTAACATCGATGCTTCTTCTTCTTCTTCTTCTTCTTCTTCTTCTTCTTCTTCTTCTTCTTCTTCTTCTTCTTCTTCTTCTTCTTCTTCTTCTTCTTCTTCTTCTTCTTCTTCTTCTTCTTCTTCTTCTTCTTCTTCTTCTTCTTCTTCTTCTTCTTCTTCTTCTTCTTCTTCTTCTTCTTCTTCTTCTTCTTCTTCTTCTTCTTCTTCTTCTTCTTCTTCTTCTTCTTCTTCTTCTTCTTCTTCTTCTTCTTCTTCTTCTTCTTCTTCTTCTTCTTCTTCTTCTTCTTCTTCTTCTTCTTCTTCTTCTTCTTCTTCTTCTTCTTCTTCTTCTTCTTCTTCTTCTTCTTCTTCTTCTTCTTCTTCTTCTTCTTCTCCATGTTTTGATCCTCCTTTTCATCAGAACATGTGCAAGCCTTCTCCATACCAGGCTATGGAGTCAGGTTCAATGCAACAACAGTCTTCGCACCTGAAGATAAAACAACATTGTCAATAGGTTTTTCATCGAAAGATACTCCAAAGTGCTTGAAAGCAAAGTCATCAACATTCCATTCCCACTAGAGGTAGATTCAATAGGCATGGTTGCCTTAATCATCTAATTAATGATCAGGTGAGGCAAACTGAGGGGTATATTTTGCCAAAGGCAACAAATGACTAGAAGTTCATGGTTATTCACTTCTTGAAAGGTTTCAGCTCTAGGCAGCATAGAGTGCATGCAAATCCAGTGGACAATCTATCAAAAGGATTTATGAGAGTTGGACTAGTATTCAGGCTTATTCTCCATAATATTCTTCTGAACCTTTGTCTTTTTAAGCCCCTTGACCTTGAACCAGTCTTCATAAAGCCTAGAGTTGTCAACAAGGACTTTAAGAGTGTTGGCCAAACGATATTCTGAGATTAGAATCTCAGTTCCTTTTATGGTAGCTTTCAGAGTGAAGTTGTTGTGGTCCATTTCTGCTGCTGAGAAGAATGCTCTAACCAATCTGGGATAGATTGGTTCATGTACTTCAAAGAAGCCAGTCCATTTCTATTTCGTCAATACTATTCCTACATGTAAGAGTTGTAGGCTTTAATGATATCAACTGTCATCCGTAATAGAGTGATCATAAAGTTAGTACTTGGACCTAAATGAATCATGTGAGTGATGTACTTAGTGTTAGATACAGGGGAGCTTGAAGAAGGATCAAGATGTATGCTGAAGCTTGGATGAGTTTTAGCTTTTAAGATGCCATTCAATTGAAGGCATTTGTAATATTTAGATGTATGAGAGTTTCATCCTATGATCCATAGCATTGCATAAACATCATTCATTGGCTTGCATTCATGGTTTTACAAAAGCACATGGTTTGTGAAAAAGCTTTAAGATTTCATGATTGCATAAAACCAAGTGCTCAAGGGTTCAAGTTTTTGGAGAAACTCTTTTCGACTGCCTTAATCGATTACTACAAATTACTAATCTATTACTTGATCCTTGAAGAACAGAATAATCGATTAGTCAGTACAAACACGGAACAAGTCTTGTATGTGTTAATCGATTACCATTTATCTATAATCGATTACTAAGCACTTTGTGAAATGGAAAAACTATGTGTTAATCAATTACATGAATTATTAATCGATTACTTTGTTCATACATCTTTTCCAAAAAGCTCAAGAACAAATTAATCGATTAAATGAACAATTAATTGATTACTTAAGAATATATAATCGACTACATGGACGTGTTAATCTATTACATTCAGTTACAACAATTTTTAAAGCTGTTAAGTCTTTTTGAAAAGATACATTGATGTAATGTCTACAACTAATAGACATTAGGTTTCCCAAATCTTCCTTGCAATGAAACCCAATCTTGAAGCAAACTCCAAGAAATGGAGAATTCTGCACTTTCACAGAATTTTTGGGGCTTTTTAAGAGATTTCTAATTTGTAGAAATGGATTGTGGAAGAAGAATAGGAATGAATTGGAATGACACCATGGAATAGGAATTCCAATAAGTCTTACAAGAATCACCACAATAGCAGAGGAGCCATTGATAAGAAACAAGAGAGAAACCCTCTCAACAATTTCAGAATTGTATTAATTGAATCCAAAAGTCCCTACAAACAGTTTTGGTGTGGTTTATATAGCCCACGAAATTAGAAGCTAAATGACCCTAAATGTAAGTAAAATGCAAATTGAAATGAAGTCCAAATGTAGCTTGTAGTGCAAGCTTTGTTCAAAACGACCTTTAGCTTCACAAAATCACGTTTCTGCATAAACTTCTGGTTTAATCGATTATTTCAACCATGTAATCGATTATTTAACCTAAATAATCAATTACTTGGTTTGGTAATCGATTATTTTGCTCTAATCCATCCTCGAAACGGATTTAGGACCAAAATAATCGATTAATTCGACATGTAATCGATTAAAACAGAGTGTTTCTTCTAAAAAAAAAGACCTTGTAATCGATTACAGACACATCGTAATCGATTACAACAGACAATAATCAATTACAGACATGTCGTAATCGATTAAAACAGACAGCATTTGCTTAAAAACAGACAACACTTTGTTTTTTACAAGTATTTTGTCGAAATCTCCTAACAAGTGCTGGAATTTATCAATTAAATTGGATTTGAGACATCAAAATCCAGCTCTTGTCATCTTTAGCTTGGTGTGCCTTCTCATATTTGTCCAAGCTCATTTGAATGTGATCTTGAAGTGCTTGAGTCCTAGCTCTTGTCATTGGTCCTTTGAAACTAACCAAAGGAAGTCCTTCAAGCTCTCATTCTAGACCTTTGGCTTGTGCTGGACCTCCATCATACATTCATTATAATTTCGAGATTTTCACTAATTCTCAAAAGGCTTCTGAATTGAGAGAAAATACACCGAGTAACAAAGCTCTTGTCCTACAATTCAAGATTCTCATGCATCATTGGTAGAATTCTTTTTGTACAAAATTTCAAAATAGTTTCTTGGAGAGCTTGGTCGGAAACTTGCTTTCTTTCAACCTGATCTCAAATTGGTAAACATTTGCATGTGCATTCCTTGAATCATAAGGTTGTATCTCTCCTCTAGAAATCTGGTTGTAATTCATTTTTTATATTTCAACTTGTTAGTTGCTATTGCAAAAGGGTTCTTTAAGTTTTTATGGAGAAGGGTTCTCTAGAGGGAAGAATAGAGAAGGGTTTCTCTATGTCTTGATCATTAGAAGTCTAAAGGATGTTTAGATTTCAGTTCTTTATCTAGGGTTAATAAAGGGTAATCTTTTGTAAGCTTGTAAAGAACAAATTTTGTTGATAGTGGAACTTTAATCATAGTTTTGGTTAGAAGAAACTTGTTGTAGCTTCTCTTTTGAGGGGTGAACCAGTATAAGTTCTTGTGTTGAGTACTTTCTTTTTCTCTTCTTGCTATCTTAATCTGAGACTATTTGGTGAAATCTTTATTACTCAACATGTATAATTTTTTGTAATTGCTTTCTTGAGCCGAGTAGTTTGCTTGATTGAAGCATTCTTAATTTTAATTGTGATACGATCTTATAACTCTGATTCTTACAAGATTTTTTAAAAGGCCAAGTTTTAACCAATTCACCCCTATTGGTTAATTGTGTGTGTTCATATTGTTTTCAATTGGTATCAAGAGTTCTTGAGTGTTATTCAAGATTACTATCTTTTTTTAAAGAAAATGAATACCACACAAATTGCCTTCAATGATGGTGTCTCCCTCAATCGTCCTCTGATGTTTGAAGGAGAGCATTTCAGTTTTTGGAAAAACAGAATGCAGATTCTCATTCAATCAAATGACCTTGGTGCATGGAATGCAATAGAAAAAGTTCCATTGGTTCCTAAGAAAACTGTTCGTAATAATATGATTCTCAAAGAGTGGGATGGGATGACAGATGCAAAAAAGAGAGTTGTTCAGTATGATTTTAAAGCTAAGAACATGATTACTTATGCACTTTCTTCTGATGAATTCTTTAGAACTGTTAGGTACAAAAGTGCAAAGGAAATGTGTGAGATGTTGGAAGTCACTCATGAAGGGACTGATGAAGTTAGAAGATCAAGAAAGCATGCCTTGATTCATGAGTACGAAATGTTCAAGATGAACACCACAGAAAACATATCTCAGCTACAAACAAGATTCACTCACATTGTAAATCATCTTCTTGGTCTTGGGAAGATATTTGATGCTAAATAGTTAAACATCAAAATCCTGAAGTGTCTTGCAAGACCATGCCAACCAAAGGTGACAACAATAAAGGAACAAAAGATCTTTCCAAGATGTCCATGGCTGCACTTTTTGGTAAGCTTCTTGAGTATGAATTAGAAATGTCACAACTAATACATGCAGAAGATGCAGATAAGAAACAAAATAGCATACCTTTGAAAGCTGCATCATCTAGTGTTGAAAAAGAAGAAGACCAAGTGATGATGAAGGTGATGAATGATAAGTTTACTAAGTTCAACAAAAGAAAGGACAACAACAACAACACAAACTTCACATGCTTTGAATGTGGTAAGTCAGACCACATTAAATTTGATTGTCCTATATTCTTAAAGAAACAATTAGATGAAAAGAAGACAAAGAAAGAAAGAAAGCCAAAGAAAGCCTACATAACATGGGAAGACAATGACTCAACAACTTCTGAATCATCTAGTGAGAATAAAGAAGATAATGTATGCCTCACTTGACAATAAGTGAAGATGAAGAATCTCAAGTGCTGAATCAGAGGTAAATCCTGAATTTGACCAAATTGTTGATGTTTTCCATGATATGCATGAAGAGGCTTAAATGCTTGCAAAATTCAACAATAGGCTGAAAGGAATACTTAGATGGCATGTCACCAAATTTGCAGCAAAACAAACTGAAATTTGTAACTTGAAAGAAGAAATGCAAAACTTGTTTCAAGCTACAAAATTAATGGGTATGTATGTGCATATTCTTCATCGAATATAGATAAAGGCAAAGATTTGCAAAAGGAATTTGATGATTTCAAAAAGAGTCAAGGAGAAAAGTATATATTATTACTTTCTGAAAATTCTTATTCGGTTGATCTTTTGAAAAGGCTTTATAGAGGAAAATGTAGTTTAAATCAAATGCTAAGTAAACAAAAGTATTCTGGAGATACTTCTGGTTTGGGCTACAAACATGGAGCAAAACTGTAACACCCCAAAATTTTGGGAAATACAGTCAATTACTGGGGTAAAATGTTAATTCTAGACAGTACAAAAGATTTGAGAGAAATGATGAAAATACCCCTAAACATTTTAGAAATGACCAAATTGCCCTTAGGTATTTTAGCAAGATATCTTAAGGAGGAAACTTTATAAATACTCTGGGATGCTTGAAACATGATCCGAATACCCTTAGGGTAACAATTACAGAGTTTCCTTGAACATTTTAGAAATGACAATTATACCCCTAGGGTGAGGGGTTAAATTACCAAAATGCCCCTAGGTCAAAACTGACTTTAGAAATTTATGTGAACCTTAGTATTGGATAAAATACTCTTAGACAACAAAGTATCAGCAAGGTTGGAGGCAGAGAACTCCAAAATAGAATTTTTACTAATTTTGGAAGATAGGTTGAAAAGAGCTTAATCTAGACTATTCCAGACATCAGAAAATTATAAGAAAAGAATGGATGTGATCTATGGATTTTTCT
>PYAF01003478.1:211389-226268 GCA_007407185.1 Glycine tomentella
TTTCATGTTTTGCATCCACGCTGGCTTAATCGATTACCAATAATTGTAATCGATTATATTACACACATGATTTTTAACATGGTCTGGCTTAATCGATTATTATGGACTGTAATCGATTATTTTACTTAAACATGATTTTATGCTCAGTCTGTTTTAATCGATTACACGTCGGGTTAATCGATTATTTTACCCGTTAACTAAAATCAAGAACTTACCAAGAACGTTTTAATCGATTACAGGAGCCTGAGGAGTGCTTTTAATCGATTAATTCTGTTACAAATTTTAGTATAAATAGAACCCTTGCCTTTTGTGATCAACAACAGAGAGAATTAAGTACAAACATGATATTTTCGAATTCTGAGCATTGAAAAAGCTTTCTAAGGATTCACGAAGGCATTCTTCTGGGTTCATAAGGTCTTGTTTCCATTGATTCATCTATGGGTCACTAAGGATCTAGTGAAGCAAGGCAATCTTTCACAAAGGCTAAGGAAACCTGATTCTGCATAATTGATTCTGCATTCATCCTGAGATTTTCATTATTATGCATTTCATTCCTGGATCATCAGGCGAATTCTTTCCTTATTCTTTGTGGGTGTAAAGTTTTCTGTTGTAACTTTTGATTTGGTTGATTCTATTGTAAGTGAGTTTTCTTGCAAGAGGAGATAGTGTTTCTCCAAGGACAGCTGAGTAGTGTTCTCAGTGTGGGTGTGGCTTCTAAGGGTCTAATAGGGTTTTAGATCTCTGAACTTCATCTAGGGTTGATGAAGAGAAGCTTGTAATTGCTTGTAAGAATAATATTTGCAATAGTGAAACTCTACTCTAGTGTTGAGTAGAAGAAACTAGAAGTAGCCTCATAGGGTTTGAGGTGAACCAGTATAAATCTTGTGTGTGCTTTCCTATTCTGCAAACTTAATTGTTTTCCTTGTGAATTCTGTTTATATGTTGATTCTTGAGGCATTACAAGTTTTGGATTAATATTGGATAAAGATTCTTGATTGTTTTTGTGATAAAGATCCAAAGGGAAAAGAAACTCTAATTTTTAAGAAATTTTTAATTTACCAAGGTTAACCAATTCACCCCCCTCTTGGTTAAGTGTGAAGTGTTCCTTATTTTCACAGATTTCTTTTCAAAATAAAAATGTTGTTTCTACCACAAGACCCCTTGAAATGCTTCATATGGATTTATTTGGTCCTTCTAGAACTATGAGCTTAGGAGGGAATTTCTATGGGCTTGTAATTGTTGATGATTATTCTAGATTCACATGGACTTTGTTTATAAGATCCAAGAGTGATGCTTTCATGGCATTCAGAAAATTAGCCAAGCTTATTCAAAATGAAAAAGGATGCAAAATTATCTCAATAAAAAGTGATCATGGTGGTGAATTCCAAAATGAGTACTTTGAAAAGTTTTGTGAAGAAAATGGAATCAACCACAATTTTTCAACTCCAAGAACACCTCAACAAAATGGTGTTGTGGAGAGGAAAAATAGATCCGTTGAAGAAGGAGCTATAACTCTTCTTAATGAGACAAATTTGCCTAAACATTTTTGGGTTGATGCTATGAGTACAGTTTGCTACACTTTGAATAGATTACTTATAAGGCCTATTTTGAAGAAATCTCCTTATGAATTCTACAAAGGTAGAAAACCAAACATTTCTCACTTAAGAGCATTTGGTTGCAAATGTTTTGTTTTAAATAATGGTAAGGAATCTCTTGGCAAGTTTGATGCTAAGGCTGATGAAGCCATCTTTCTTGGATACTCATTACAAGGCAAAGCATATAGAGTCTTTAATAAAATAAATTTATGCATGGAAGAATCAGTTCATGTTATTTGTGATGAATCTAACTCCTTTAAAGAGGAAAAGTAGTGTGAAAATGATGTAGGCCCTATAAAAGAGTATATACAATTCAATGGATCAAATGGAAGGGAAAGGAAGAGCCAATTGCAGAAATGGAATAATCAACACCTATCCAAAAGCCTAAGGATTGGAGAACTACAAGAGATCTCTCCCTTGATAACATAATTGGTGAAGTCACTAAGGGAGTATCTACTAGATCTTCACTAAGAAATCTCTGTTGTGATATGGCTTTTGTTTCACAAATTGAACCTAAGAGCATTGACCAAGATTTACTTGATGAACATTGGATGCTTTCCGTGCATGATGAACTGAACAGTTCAAGAGAAATGAAGTTTGGGAACTTGTTCCTAAACCTTCTCACAAACCTATTGGCACCAAGTGGGTTTTTAGGAACAAACTTGATGAGAGTGGAATCATAGTTAGAAACAAAGCTAGATTGGTTGCAAAAGGTTACAACCAAGAGGAAGGCATAGAGTATGAAGAGGCCTATGCTCCAGTGGCAAGGTTAGAGGCCATTAGGTTACTACTTGCATATGTATGTTTAATGGATTTTAAACTGTTTCAAGTGGATGTAAAGAGTGTTTTTTTGAATGGATATATTGAGGAGGAAATCTTTGTTGATCAACCTCCTGGTTTTGTTGATGTCAAATATCCAAACCACGTTTTTAAACTAAAGAAAACTCTTTATGGATTGAAACAAGCTCCTAGGTCTTGGTATGAAAGATTGAGCAACTTCTTGCTTGGCCAATCTTTCATAAGAGGACAAGTTGACAAAACCTTGTTCATCAAGAAGCATGGAAATGATATCTAATTGGTTCAAGTATATGTTGATGATATAATATTTGGTTCAACTAATAATTCCTTGTGCAAAGAATTTTCTATCTCTATCCAGAATGAGTTTGAGATGTCTATGATGGGAGAATTGACATTATTTCTTGGACTTCAAGTGAATCAAATGAAGAATGAAACATTTCTCAGCCAAACTAAATACTTCCTTGAAGTGATAAAAAAGTTTGACATGGATAAGACCAAAGAAACCACAACTCCTATGGCAACCTCAACCTACCTTGATTCAGATGAAAAAGGCAAGGGGGTTAATGAGTCAAAGTATAGAGGGATGGTTGGATCTTTATTATACTTGACTACAAGTAGACCAGATATCTTTATTATACTTGTGTGCAAGATATCAAGCAAGTCCAAAGGAGTCATGTAACCCCTGAAATTTTGATAACTAAAAATATATGTTTAATGTATTTGTTGTGATTGTTTGATTAATTTAGATTGGTTGATTTGTTGTGCATTTTACCCTGGTGCAATTGTCATTTGTATGTATGTTAGGTTGTGTGAAGTTTAAAGGTAGGTTCCTAACCCACATAAAGGTAGGTTCCTAACCCGAAATAACATCTGAGGCGTGAGAAATAAATTTTTTCATAGAAGCAAAAATTTTAAAATTGGGTCAACTCGCCCAGGTGAATTTTGGCAGGCATTTTAGCTCGCTTGGGCGAGTCAAGTCAGTTATAAGTACGTACCAGCAACGAAAATATGCTTGTCCCAGTTATGTGTTGGTTTTCAAGAAAAGTTATGCTTTAAACTAATGGGATGCGATGAATTTGTTATTGATGGATAAAACAGTGAAAGATTTTTTGTTGTAATTGATTGAATTTTTTGGAAAAGTCTTAATTACAGAGCAAACTTTGCCCAAAATTTTATAATATGTTTTCCTATATGTTCTTTATCAAATTTTTAAATGGGCATAAGAGTGTGTTTTCTATATTGTACTCCTACTCTTTAATTTAGAATTTTCTTAAAATACTAGTCTAATGGTAATATGGATTGTGAATGAATGAGATGATGTTGAAAATGGGATAATGTGATTGGGTTGATGATGATGTAATGATATCAGTTTTGCTATCTGACACACCTCCTCTTAAGGCAAATACGCGGCCTAACCCCGGTCGGACATATGCATATGAGACATATGAAACTGATTCATTTATTTTATCATATCATTTCAATATTACTTTTCAATTACTGTCTCATGTGTTTTACTCAGAAATTCAACATCAATCAAGCACAGAACTCAGCTTGTCATGTGTAGAAACTCAACGTATCATTGATGTACAGAGATTTATAGAAACACTCAGCAACACATGGATTTCATAGAAATTCATAGGAATACTCAACAACACTTGAACTACAAACAATTATTCAAACACAAACAACACTTAAACTATCTTTATCATAAAGCTTCCCCATACGTACCTTATAATCATTTATGAAGCTTGTCTTTCTCTTCCTATAAAGCTTTGACAAACTTCCTCCTAAAGGCTTCCTATCTTCCACGTGATTCTTCACTATGGTGTGGTTCTTTCCTTACTTGATTTAGACTTGAAAAATGAAAGGATGAGGGTGTTGAGAGGAAGAGAGTTCACGTGAGAGTGTAGAGAGGAAAGCTTGGAGAATGACTTGCATTTAGGTCCCCCCCTCCCCCCTTTATATAGCATTTGGAAAATGATTTAATATTCATGGACATATTTGCCCTTTATAACTAAATGACCTTCATTTAGTTTCATTCTAACCAAATTACCTCTTGTTCCATTGAATTGTAACTAAGTTAATGATGACTTTTTACTTTTATGAGAAAAATCTTCTTAAGCTTAACATACACCATACAAATGTCATGCCACTTGTTTCCATCATGTGACTTGCTTTCCAAGTGCTTATCATGAAGATTCTACTCCCTTCTACACCTTCATTCACGTGGTTTACAAGCTTAAGGAGAAGGAAGACAAGTGTCCCACTTAGTTGGCATGTCTTGGAACTTCTCCACTTTTTATCACAAAACCTGTTTTAGTAAAATACTAATTCTGGATTCGTTAACCGTTGGATCTCCTTAAAATTTTAAAGGTACACTACTATCCCACATATGTAACTTTTGACGATAGGGATTGTTGAAATAATGTCTAGAGCTATCCACTTGTTCTACCAAAGGAGACAAGAGAAGATTTTTCTTCTCATCTTGTGTACATGTCCCAAGTGTCCACCACTTGTCTCTTTCATGAAGCTTGCCTTTACAAGTGGCTTATTCATGAATTGTATTTCCCATTCTACATCCTTCTTCACGTGGACTTCAAGCTTAAGGGAAAGAAAGACAAGTTTTTCTTCCTTTTATGCCATTAAATGTCATTTTTGATGCTTTAAGAAAAATCTAATTTCAATTATGGTTTTCCACATGATAATTCCTTGTAGGAAGTCAATTTTAATTTGAATTCTTTCACCTAAAGATAATATGAAATAATATAACTCTAGAGATCTCCAAAAATTATCTTTAGTTTCATTACAAATAACTCATAACCAATCTCTACAGAGTACTATACAAATCTCAAGCACAAGATTGTTCTTATCTTAATTCCAATTGGTCTATTTTTCTTCTGACCATTAAAATTAATAAACCATTTTATTAGATAAATCTAAACATCCTACAATTGAGAGAAAATTCCACAGATTCTATTTCTCATTTTTCCATATTTTTCTGATGCCCGAATTCTTCTGAATACAATTTCAAAGTTGTCACCTTATAAAATTCATAGAAATTTTATTCTAAGGTTTCTTGTCACAAAATCTCTTAATAATCTGCTATCTAAGAGTGCTCTGTACTTCCATCAAGTTTCCACAAACTCTCAAAGGGTATTTAGTCATTTTTTGCCTAAAGGGCATTATGGTAATTTATTATTCTTGGGACGTGATGGTAATTATCCAAAATGTTCAAGGGTATTTGTGTAATTTCCACCACAAAATATCTAGCCAAAATATCTAGAGGCATTCTTGGCATTTCCAAAATATCCAAGGGCATTTGTGTAATTTCCTCCTTAAAATATCTAGGGGCATTTTCATAATTTTAATCTCAAGGGCATTTTTGTCATTTCTAATTTACGAAAAGGGCAATATGGTCATTTTTCCCCAAACATTTTTGTAATGCCTCTAATTAACATTTCACCCAAATAATTTGAACATAGACCATTAATTCTCCCATAACCTAAGACTTGCATTAATAAATATTTGACTATAGTTCTGAAATTTTGGGGTGTTACACACATCTAAGAGAGTCAAAACTTCCAAGAAAAGGTTGTTGAAACCTCTAACCACAGTCAATAGGTTAGACCATTGGTTTCCTGTTGAGAGAGACAAAATGACCTATCTTCAATTCAATGCCACCAAATTAGTCTGTCCTCCCAAACACCTTGAACTTGACTGGTTCATTAGAGAAGGTTTTCAATTCCCTGCTTTTCTTGAAACTCAGGGATTGAGAAAATTTGTTGAGATGAAGGGTACCTTTTACCCTGAATTAGTAAAGGTGTTCTACATTTGTGCTAAGGGCTCTATGGATGGGACCCTTCTGTCTCAAGTTAATGGAGTAGCCATGGAAATTACTCCTGAAGTCTGGGAAGCAGTTGCTGGAATTTCCTTTAAAGGTGACTGGAAATTTGAAGAAGAGGCTGGGGGTTATAATAGGGTGGAAACCTATAGGGGCATGTTTCTTGATCCCCAAATGAGGTTGAAGCTTAGGCTAAGCACTGGCCCAATGATCCATGAAGACAGACTTCTTCACTACATAATCACCTACATCCTAACCCCTAGAGCCACCAATCATGCCCAAGCCACTAATGATGACCTACAGCTTGTGTATGGTCTCAAGAATTCCATTCAAATGAATTGGATTCTTATTCTTGAGTAAATTATGCTGAAATCCAAGAGGTTAATGAATTACCCTTTTCCATATGTTGTTCTTGTTTCCAGGTTTACTGATTACTTTAATATTGATGTCTCTAATGAGGTTGTTGACAACACAAACTCAAGCAATAGCCTAATCAAAGAGAAACATCTCACCAAGCTTGGGATGGTCAAAACCCCTAATGGATGGCAAATGGATGGCCAACAAATCCCTGCTACTGGAAATGAAGAAGAAGCTGATGAAGAGGCTGAAGAAGAAGGCCCTGCTCAACCATCTTAGAGTCCATTTGAATCACTTATGATTCAAAAGATGGATGGCTTATTATCCCTACATCATGAGCACAGGGCTGAGACCAATTCAACTTTGGAGGAGATAAAATCTAGGCTAGAAAACATAGAATCTAAGCTTGTACTTGATGGTTCTGAATCCTTTTAGGATTGATATGTTTTCTTTCTAATTGCTTTAAGTTTCTTGTATTTCTTCTTCTTGTCTTTCATTTGTTTTCTTGTTTTTTTTTTTTTTATTAATGTAGTGTTCCTTCCCTTTTGATTAATGAAGTTTTTATTTTCTCCTTCTCATTATTTGTTGTGCTATTTTTTTGTCTTTGATAAGCCAAATAGGGGGAGAAATATTGATTGATATCATACTCTATTGTGCTCTGTTTTTCTGCTGTGTTTTGCACAAAATTAAAATCTGATGAATTATCTAAGGGGGAGAAAATTTAGCAAATTAAGTCTAAGGAAGCAACTAATGCAAGTTAATGATTAATGTTTATGCAAGCATATCTCTTAACACTTGTTCTTGGCAAAGAGGCTAATTTATTTTCAGGTTTACATAGTTCAAAGTCTTCTATTTTCATCCCTCAAAGTACTTCAAAATCAAACACATGGTCAATCAAATATTTGGCATGTTCAAAGCCAAAAAGGAGGAGATTATTGGATATAGGGGGAGTAATAAGAAGAATGAAGCCTATGACTTAGAAGAATGTTTTGAGCTTTTCACATGCCTTGAATATTGTAATTCAAATGAAGTGTAGGAGAAGCCAATCTTTTGATCCTTGCATTGCATGCATATAATCATTAACATGCTAAAATGTTTTTCATTAAAATATCAAAAGCTACTCACACTTTGAAAAAGGAATTAATTGAGTAATGTTTTTTGAAAAATGTAATTTCATTGTTTTAATCGATTACATAACAAATTAATCGATTATTCAGTTCATGTTTAAAACTGGAAAAACTTTGATGAATACTTTAATCGATTACACGACTCTTGTAATCAATTACATAGTGTAAAATAGATTTTGTGCATTGTTGTGATAATCGATTACCATTATTCGTAATCGATTACATATGCTATTTGAATAAGCTTGTTTTTTTGCTTTAATCGATTACACAAGTTGTTTCTAAAATAAAACTTTTCTGATTTAATCGATTATAGCTCAGATTAATCGATTATTTTGTTCGTTTTTGAAACCCAGAATGACCCTTGAACACTTTGAATTTTCTGAGTATACACAAGTCTTCTAAGAGTTAGAAAGTGATTTTCTAGGTTTACTAACTTCTGAAATGCATTCATATTCATTGGATCATCAGGTTGTTTCTCTCCTTAATCTTTGATTGTAATTTCATTTTTGTAATTTCTGTTATTTGATGTTATTGTAAAAGGGTTCTTGAAGCTTGGACTAGAGTAGTGTTCTCTAGGAAAGAACAAAGTAGTGTTCTCTGGTTCTTGTTCATTAGAAGTCTAATAGGGTTTTAAATTTCTATTCTTTATCTAGTGTTGATAAAGAGAGTTTGCTATAAAGCTTGTAAGAACTGAAATTTATAATAGTGGAACTCTAATCTAGTGTTGATTAGAAGAAACTGGATGTAGCTTCTCTTGAGAAGTGAACCAGTGTAAATTGCTTGTGTTAATTTTCTTTATCTCTATTTCTACAAGTCATCTTGTTCATTTGTTCTTTGTGTCATTATCATTACTGAACAAGTTCTGTTTTGAGCTATTGGTTTCTTGAGCTGAGTGATTTAATTGATTAAAAACATTATTGGTTTAAAAGTGATTAATGTAACGACTAAGTTTCTTGTCCGTTTTTAATTTATTACGCTTCTTAATTTACAGAAAATTTTTTTTCTACGTAATTCGTTTACGTAAAACTAATTATACGTCATAAGTTATTTTTATTTTGACACGTTCACAAATTTGTCAAAATACAAAGTTCAAACATAGTTTAATATACAGTCCAAATACAATGCAGTCCCAAATAGTCTGTTGCAAAATAAGATACATACAGCTCAACGTAGCATCAAATACCGACAAATAGAAAATTACAAATACAGCATATAGAACATCCAACTCCTTCCTCAATGATTTCCTTAGTTTACTGTTCCTCTACTCGCCCAAATAAATTGGGGTCATCACAGGTGTCAACCACAGACACAAATCGGGTAAGTACATGATAAACATGATTAGATAATAACAGAAATAGATAAATAATCGAAATAACAATTATAAAACAGATACATGATTAATGATGCATGCTTTCTTTATTATCATGATGCATGACTGAGATCTCAGAGTCCTAATAAAAGGTACCAAAATCAGAATAGTTTCACCCACTCCAATGAAACAGTCTCACCCACTCCAGTGAGACCTCCCTCCATTCCAAGGGGATAAAAAGGGTACCAATAGTTCCACCCACTCCAGTGGAACAGTCTCACCCACTCCAGCGAGACCTCCCTCCACTCCGAGGGAATAAATGCAAATGATGTATGTAATGGTTTCTTTTTATTTTCCAGTTACTCTTTATCATTACTTTAATTCAAATTCTCATATCTTTGGCACCAAAAGTTTTATTCTCCCATCATGAGCAATTCAATATATAAAAAGTATAAGTGCACCATAATTTTCTTTAAGTATACATATTCCACTACTTTCAACATCTTAAACAATATAACATATAGCCTTAATACAAATTAAAGTGCCTCATCAAGTGAGTAGCATTCAACAACATCAAGTAAGTAACATACAACTCTAGTACTAATCAAGATTCATCATCAAGTGAATAACATACAACAACATCAAATAAATAACAAAGTAACATATAGTCTTAATAAAACAATTAAACATAGTTACAAAATATAGATAATTGGATTTCCTAGTCACTTTCTTACTAGACTACATTCAAGTTAATTATTCCTTAAGTTATTTAAGGTTACTTATTACCTAGGTATTCTTTTACTTCTTTGAAGCACTTTTACAAACACATGGTATACAAAACTTTAAGGCTTATGGAAATAAATGACAACCTAGCTTAAGTCTTATAGAATTAGATGATAAGATAACATAATTAATTATCTAAGCATGTGTACCATAGTACTTCCCATACCTTTGCCTTTGTTTGAAAGTTAATCAACTTTTCTTCAATATTCCTTGCTTCCATGTGAACTACTAAGGTGTGGGCTGTTGTGGGCTTTTGTTTTTTGGCTTTTAATTCAAAGTGAAAAGGATTGAGAATGAAAGTGGGGTGTTGTCCGTGTGCTAACCCCCTCTTGGTCCCCACCACTCTTTTTTTATATGCTAAGTTTACTTGGCTTTTAAGTGAAAAATATCTCAAGCTTATAATTGCCTTACTTTTAGTTGGTTTCTTCCTATTGGTCCTTGCTTTCCAAGTGTCCCAAATCAAGATTTTTCTACATCCTTCATGTCTCATTCGTGCAAGGAATTCAGCTTGTGCCTTTGTCTCTTTTTTTTTTTATTCAAAACCGTGAAGTAGCTTGGCTTTGGTAGATTTTTGTTTTATTATTGCCAAGTAACTTTCTACTTGGTCCAATGGCTTTGTTCCTTGCTCCCTAACCGTCCAAGTGTATTTGTTCCACACTTTTCCAAAGTTTTCTCCATTCTTCTCTTATTGCACGGTTCAAGCTTGGTGTTTTAAGGCAAATATGTTTCAATTAAGCTTGTTTATGTAGTCTAATTATAGTTTAAAGGATTTAATGCTTTAATTTCTTAATTTATGTCTTAAAATTAACTAGACTTATTATAAACTTATTTCCATAATTTATGAAACTCTTTTTCAATTTGATTTCTTAGGAATAAAATTCTAAAATTAGTTAGAAACTAACCTAGAGTTTAGTAATATTTTAAGATGTTACCATCTTGCATCCAATAGTTTTATCTAATTTCCTATTGGTTATCTTTGTTTTTAATTAGTAAAATGTCTAAACCACTTTATTAAAGAATTTATTTCTACCATAATTAAGAGAAAATTTCTTAGATTGTACCTTTCATTTTTCTGTTTTTATAAAACTCAGATTAAGCTAGATTCAATTCTTTTTGAAATATCTTTCAAAATTTCTAAAAATTTCATTTCATAGTTTTTCTTTACTAGGAATGTCAATAATTTTCTATCTAAAAGCTTACTAGACTTTTGTCAGGTTTCCATGACCTTACTGAGACTGCATGACCTTATCAGAGCTAAAAGGGTATTTTGGTCATTTGTACAAATGTTTAGGGGCATTTTAGTCATTTACCCTAGGGACTAACTTGTCATTTGTGAAATTTTCCAAGGACATTTTGGTCATTTTCAAAAATGTCCAAGGGTATTTATGTCATTTGCCTAGGAATGCATATTTATAAGAAAATGCACATATATATTGAAATATGAGGGTGTTACAATTAAGATCCTTTGACTCTAATTTTATAAATAAATTTTAAAAGACCAAGTTTAAACCAGGTATTCCTATTGTTTTCATTAATACGACTTAAAATCGATTAAAACAGAGCATTCTAGGCTTGTGTAATCGATTACAGAAACATTGTAATCGATTAAAACAGACATGATTTGTTTGTATAATCAATTACAGAAACCTTGTAATCGATTAAAACAGATAGGATTTATTTGTGTAATCGATTAAACCATATAGCACTTGCTTATTACAGACAAGATTTGCTTGTATAATCGATTATAGAAACGTTGTAATCGATTAAAATAGACAACACTTGTTTATTACAATAGACAAGACTTTTGATGTGGTCTTGAAGGGCTTGGGTTCTAGCTCTTGGCATGGGTCCTTCAAAGCTCACCAAAAGAAGTTCTTCAAGCTCTCCTTCTAGACCTTTGGCTTGGAATAGACCTCCATCATCATGATCCTTATATAGTCCTCTATCATCCCCTCCTTTTTGAAAAGAATCTGTCCACGGATTTGCATTCAAAACACCTACATCACAAGAAGATAGATCAGTGACATTAAAACTGTAACTCACCCCCATACTCACTTGCCAAGTCAATCTTGTAAGCATTGTCATTAATGCTCTCAAGGACCTTGAAAGGTCCATCACCCCTAGGTTGAAGTTTAGATTTCCTTTGGGAAGGAAACTTATCCTTCCTTAGATGTAACCAAACCCAATCACCCGGTTCAAATACCATAGCCTTTTTCCCTTTATTGGCATGTCATGCATATTACTCCATCTTCTTCTCAATTTGATTCCACACCTTTTCACGGAGATCCTTATCAAAAGCGGCTCTAAAAAGCCCTTCCTTGCTCAAAATAGAAGAATCATTAGGTAAAGGAATTAAATCAAGAGAAGATAAAGGATTAAAACCATAAACAACCTCAAAATGAGAAAAAGAAGTGGTAGAATTGGTTACCCTATTATAAGAAAATTCAACATGGGGTAACCATTATTCCCAAGTTTTCAAATTACCTTTGATGAAACACCTTAGGAGTTGTGAGAGTGTTCGATTGACTAAGTATGTATATTCTTGCTTAGTTTGTCAGAAATCAAAGATAGAACATCAAAAGCCTTTAGGAATGTTGCAATCTTTAGAAATACCTCAATGGAAATGGGACAGTATCTCTATGGACTTTGTGACTTCTTTGCCAAGAAGTTCTAAAGGTTTTGATTCTATATGGGTTATAATAGACCGATTAACAAAATGTGCCATTTTATTCCTATTAACCTTCGATATTCTTTAGAAAAGTTAACCACTTTGTATATAAAAGAAATTGTAAGATTACATGGGGTACCTTCTAGTATAATATCTGATAGGGATCCTAGATTTACTTCAAGATTTTGGGAGAGTCTACATAAGGCTTTAGGAACGAAATTAAAATTAAGTTCAGCCTACCATCCCCAAACTGATGGACAGACTGAAAGAACTATCCTATCTTTAGAAGATTTATTAAGAGCTTGTGTCCTAGAACATAAAGGAAACTGGGAAATTTTCCTGCCTTTAATAGAATTTACTTACAATAATAGTTTTCATTCTTCTATTGGTATGGCACCCTATGAAGCCTTATATGGAAGAAAGTGTAGAACCCCTTTATGTTGGGTCGAATCTGGAGAAAACCTAATATTAGGTCCTGAAATTATACAACAAACAACTGATAAAATTAGGTTAATCCAAGAAAAGATGAAAACCGCTCAAAGCAGGCAGAAAAGTTATTATGATCAAAGAAGAAAAGATTTAGTGTTTGATGTAGGTGATCATGTATTTTTAAGAGTCAATCCTTGGACTGGTGTTGGGAGAGCTCTGAAATCCCGAAAACTTACACCACGATTTATTGGACCTTTTCGGATCCTTAAAAGAGTTGGACCAGTAGCCTATCAAATTGCTTTACCCCCAAACCTTTCAAACCTCCATGATGTTTTTCACGTGTCCCAAATACGTAAATATGTCCATGATCCTTCTCACATAATTGAGCTAGATAATGTACCCATAAAGGAGAATTTAACTTATGAAACATTTCCAGTAAGGATTGAGGATAAAAGAATCAAAACTTTAAGAGGAAAAGAAATTCCTTTGGTAAAGGTTATCCGGGGAAATGGCGCAGATGGTGATGCTACATGGGAACTGGAAAGCGAAATGCGAAGAAGCTACCCAAACCTCTTCAACACAGGTAAATTTCGAGGACAACATTTATTTAAGGGGGGAAGAATTGTAACACCCTCATATTTCAATATATATGTGCCTTTTTTTTATAAATATGCATTCCTAGAAAAATGACATAAATACCCTTGAACATTTTTGTAAATGACAAAAATGCCCCTGAACATTCTTACAAATGACCAAAATACCCTTTTAGCTCTGATAAGGTCACATAGCCTCAGTAAGGTCATGGAAACCTGACAAAAGTATAGTATGCTCCTAGATAAGGAACTATTGACATTACTAGTAATGAAAAACCATGAAATAGAATTTTTAGAAATTTTGAAAAATATTTCAAAAAGAATTGAATCTAGATTAATCTAAGTTCCATAGAAACATAGAAAGGAGAAAGATACAATCTAGGAAATTTTCTCTTAATTATAGAAGGAATAGATTCTTTAATAAGTGGTCTAGATATTTTACTAATTAAAAACAAAATGAACCAATAGGAAATTAGATAAAACTATTGAAAGAAAAATGTGTGACATCTTATTAAAATGACACTAAACCCTAAGTTAGTTTCTAACTAATTTTACTCCTAAGAAAGCAAGTTGAATAAGGGTTTCATAAATTGTAGAAATAATTTGATACAATTTCAAGACATAAGTAAGTAAAATAAAGCATTAAAATCTCTAAAATTTCAGCCATTCAAAGCCATTATGTGAAATTTGTAAAATTGCAACATATTTGCTCCAAAAATCTAATATGGCCATGGAGTTACAAGAAAAAGGAAGAAAGATTGAGAAAAATCAAGATTTAGGACACTTGTATGGCTAAAAGCTAGGTAACATGTAATTGGACCATTTGGAAAGTCAAGCAATAATGGCTTAAGGAGATTTTTGTTGAAGAACACTTCCTCTTGATTCCTTTGGACACGGAGGAAGTTATAGTTATTATTTCAAAAATCCCAACGGTCAAAAGTTAGATATGTTGGATAGTAGTATTCATTTAAAATTTTAAGGAGATCCAACGGTTAATGAAGTCAGAACTACTATTTTACTAAAACGGATTTTTTCAAAAAATAAGAAAAACACAAAAACGTAAAAGGAAGGCAAATTGGTTAAAACTTTCCCTAGAGGCTTAGCAATCCACGTGAAAATAAAGAGGACTGAAGAAGGGTGTGGAACTCTCAAGAATCTAGCCACTTGTATGGTGGACAATCCTTAGCCAATGAAAATAAACCAAATAGAAAGCAAGGTAATCATAAGTTTGGAGATTTTTCTAATAAAGCCACTTTACCTAGCTTATAAATAGGGGTGGTGGGAACCAAATGAAGGCAATTACACTTGAAGCAACCTACTTCATTCCTACATCCCTTTCACTAAAATTTCAAAGCAAACCAAGGCCCACAACCCTTGAA
>PYAF01003478.1:230737-242135 GCA_007407185.1 Glycine tomentella
CCTGAATCAAAACCCTAATTCCTTAGTGATTTCTATCAAGCTAAGCATTTAAAAGAATATATTATAAGGTTCTGCAATCACGCATCCCTATCCCTAGGCAATGAACAATTGTTATCTTACTCATATCAGAAATTAGAACCCCAACATCCCTATTGCGAATCCTAACCCTCAGCACTTAAATAGAATGGCCAATTCTAAGCAAGAATTTAACATTGAAGAACAGAATAAAATAAAGCAATCATAACAATCTCATTCAATACCAGTCAAGTTACAGAGGAGTTCACATTGGTTCTTGGCCTAACCACAATACAGAATTTAGCCTGACATAGTCATCAAGAATACCAAAGCATACATGGAAAACATTATTCTGCAGTAAACCCTAGCTTTGATTCTATGTTTCAGCTGTCAAAAGTGATAAAGAGATGCTAAAAAGCTGTTCCAAGATGTTTCTCTTCAATCCAGAGGCCTCCTTATATAGAATGGTTTAATTTGGGTAACAAAATACCTTTCTGTCTCAATTTCCGAGTCCAATCTTTTTAATTAAGGAAGCAAATCATCGCCGCGTGGATCGCGCGGCTAACACGAATATGGAGCTTCCCTTCGTCTTCATGGCACGACTCGCGTGAGGTTCCACGCTGATCGTGTGGACTTTGCGGCTTAATGGCGCTGGTCGCGTGGACTTTCACGCTCATAGCGTGAAGTCCTCGAGTTGGCTGACTGCCCCTGGGTGTATGGCGCGAGTCTTGGCGCGACTCGCGCGACTTGTTCGAGCTGAGGGTCTTGAACTTTCTATTATGGCGCGACTCGCGTGGGATCTGGCGCGATCCGCGCGAGACCTTCAACTTGCTTTTCTTCTTCCTTTTGCTTGATTCTCCTCTTTTTAGCCCTGAAATCACAACTTGGTAATGAAATGAGATCAAATGGAATATAAACAACAAACTAACTTATTCTAACCTATATTCCTAATTATTCAATTGAATTATAACCTAAACTAGCCTAAAAATAAGATGTGTTAGCAACACATCAAATAATTCCCAGATTTGAAAATTGTTGTCCTCAGCAACAGACAGAACTTCAGAGAAAAATGAGGATCAATGATCAATAGGGTTGACAAAATGGGCCTAGCCCGGCGGGCCAGCCCACTTAACCCACCAAAAAATGTGGGCCGGGTTGAATGTATGAACCCATATATGAAAACGGGCCGGGCCAGCCCGACCCGCATTTTTGTGGGCAAAATCCGGGCCAAATGTGGGCCAACCCGGCAGGCTGGTTTAAGTAACGTAATTTTATGCTTTTTTGAAAAGAGAATAGAGACTCACTTTACTAATTTACTTTCATTCTTTCAGTCTTCACTCACTTTACTTTCACTTCACTGGTTTGTGCCCTACTGCCCTAATCTCATTCCTGCGTGGGGTTCGTGTTCGTTTGCGTGGGGTTCGTGGGCTCCCTGTGTCTAGTGATTTCGCCTCTGGCTCCCTGCACCTCGTGATTTCATCTCTGGCTCCCTGCGTCTCGCCGTCTCATCTTTGTGTGAAGTTCGTCCGTTCGTGAATGGTGAGTCTACTGTCCTAATCACATATTCAATTAATTATACGTGTATTCAGTTCATTTGGCGGCTAATCAAAACTGGCATAGTTTGAGTTCCCGATCTATCATTGGAGAATAGTTTCTTATGGATAAATAATCAATTTTATGATATAAGCTGAAAATAGATCCACATAACTTGGTAAGTCTTATGACTTTGACCGTGAAGTGTGCTTTTGCAATGATGACATTGGAATTTGGATGAGCAAAATGGAATTCTTGTTGGGGTACGTGAAACTCATTGTTGAGAAGCTAGTACCATAATTAGTGTACTATGAGGAATAATTTTCATCTCATAATTTAGCTTTTTAGTGTCCAGTTGAGTTGAAATCTAAATTTTAAAATTGTGTTCAATTAGTTAGAGACATGAATTCAAGAAAATCTATTTTGAATATGATTCCAAGAGTGCGGCATAAGGTTTTTTGACTTTTGCTGTCCGAGCACTCATTCCTGAGCATCATTAATCAACTATTTGGAATATGTGGAATGTGAATATGATTTATTCTATTAACACCAAATCTAGCTTGCTTGTATGTTGCCTTGGTTGGAACATGCCACAATTGTGAAAATCTCATAATTACATGATGCCAATAAAAAGTAAAAATAAAAGTCCATAGGCTGAAAATTTTGTTGAAAATAACCATTCTTGTTTTTTATCTACATGTTCTTCTATGTAGAGTGTTGCAACTTGCAAGTAGAAGCTGTGAGCCTGTGAAATATTTAGAAAAAATAAGATGGAATGTTAAATTAGGGGGTTTTGCTAATGAACTTGGGAGATTTTTACTAGCTTGATTTAGTTTCTTATTGTTGTTGGACCAAGAGAAGAAATAATTGTAAATATTGAAAACATATAAACACAAAACTCTTTTTTTTTTTTATTTTTTTATTTTTTAAGTGGGCTGATGGGCTGGCCCGCTGGCCCACTAACCCACTTTAAAGTGGGGCGGCCAAGATTTTCAGCCCACTTTGCAAATGTGGGCCAGCCCAGCTCGGCCCATTTTTTATGTGGGGTGGGCCAGCCCGGCCCATTTTGGGTAGGCTGGCCCACTTTGCCATCCCTAATGATCAAACTGAACCACAATTAACAATCCTAGAATCATGCTGAGTATAATCAATTTCCACATCAAAGCTTTCCACGACACTTTCAATTCTGTCAATTTCAGAGTTAACTTGAGTATTCCTCACAGAATGTGTTTGTTACGCTCATCACTCAAGTGTATCAGGTTATGATAATCTCTCACTCAACATAGTCACAACACTACCATAGGCTTGAGTATATTCTCAACAGATGCAAGCACAACTGATCAAAAGGTCTTTTCCGGCTTGTAACTTGGCTGGGCTAAAGGTAGGAAAAATTTGGCAAAGTAGCTAAAATGAGGCTAGATCCAGTCCTTAAGTCCCAATCTTGTGGTCATCCATATTTCTTGTTCATTCTTTTCAAAACCTGGCAACTTTATTCAACCAAATTATTCTTTATGGTAACTAAAAACAAAACAAATAACTTTTCTTTTTGATTTTGGATTTTTTTTATATTAATCATAACAAAATTAAGCAACTAATACAACTTTTCTGATTTCCAGCTGATAGGTTTATTGATTCCCAACTGGACTTATCTATTTATTCTCTTGTTCTTCCATACCAATTGAATTCAATTTGTGTTCTTCTAATCCTTGGTTGACAATTCCCTGTCATGAACTTGTATTCTGCTTTCTCTAGCCTCAGGGAGGTTGGTCAATGTATATGGCTCTGATTTGGGCAATTTGAAATGAAAGGTTCAGGCTCAAAGAGGTAGCAAATGGAAACGAATTGAGGGTGAGTCAATTTGGCCCTGGTTTTTAGAAGAAGAATTGCCTTAATCATGCCAATTCACACCTGCATCCAGAGAAACAATTCAAGTGCTAGAGTACTATGAAAATGGAGTTTCTTAGAAAGAAAATTTACCATTGTTTGGCTCAAAACCTCACAGGTGTTGGACTCAAGTCAATCTCAGCTGACTTTATTTCAAGCATCATTTCAATCTTCAACATGCATGTCACATACCAACAATCACAATTCCATTCATGTATCATGCAGTTCATGCTATGTTTCATTTCACACAAGCTTTCATCAGAGACATTCTATCCATTACTGTGTCCATCCTGAAAATTCTGATGTGTTGCTATCCTTTATTTATTTTTGAAAAATTTTCTGTTAAACGTCATTTGTTTCTTGACTGTGATTTGCGAAATAATGCGTATGCGCGATATAATAACCATGGTTTCTAAAACATAAATTTTGGGTTTTGCTGTGAGCCACGCCAGTAACGTGGGAAGTGCTCCAGAAAGTTAATTTTCCACTGGAGTGCCACGCCAGTAGCGTGGGGGATCCACGCTAGTAGCGTGGGAATCCACGCTGATGGCGTGGGAAGTGTTCTAGGAAGTGGTTTTTTTTCTGTAATTCCACGATGGTACCGTGGGAGGCCACGCTGGTAGCGTGGGAGGCATGTCAGAGGTTTATAAAAGGGCCAAAACGCGAAAATTGGAGGAAAAACCAGCTCTTCTTCATCCCTTCATCCCAAACCTCCATTAGAGACTTGCTCAAGCTTCCTTAGACCCCTTTTCTTGGCCTAAACACCTCTCTAAGACCTTTGAGTGTGAGAGGAACCTTTGGGAAAGCTTAATCCTTCTTTCTGATTTTGAAAAACCCCTTTTGGAGTGAGAAGTGGAATCTCAGAGGAGAAACTCAGAGAACTTGAGTTTTGGCGAGGACCCACAGCTTGGGAAGGACAACAGAGCTTAAGAAAGCTATCCTGAAGCCTTTCTGGTCGCCACTGAGGTAAGAGACTCAAGTTTCTCCATTTAATTTTGATTTTAGGGGTTTCCATGAATAATGACCCACTTGAGATGGGGCTAGAATTAGCCCAGGGTCCTGTAGAGAAACTTGTTTAGAGCGATGAATAGATGAAGGATTAGCTTTCAGTTTTTGATTTGGTGAACTTTGAATCTTGGCTCTGTGGTTTGCTTATGTGGCTTTTGTGATAAGTCACCAATTGGATATATGCCATGATAGAGCCTGGATTATGATTGTTATGAGCCTGAAAGGCTAGATGAACGGTGCTTTGAGTGAGACTCAGACCGTTCCAGTGATATTTGAATTATGGGCTAATGTTGGCCAGAGCTTATATGTATAGGATGTGCAATGAGTCTGGGATGACTTAGATGTTTGGTATGCAGCCTTGAGAGACCTTTACACCTTATAAAGGATTATGATGGCCTAGTGTGCGTTGGGCTGAAATGGTTGAACCCTAGGCTAGGGGAATTCTGTATATGATATGTTCTGTGTTTGAATGTCTGTGGATTGGTTTTGATATTAGTATATGCCTTGATTAGGGCGTGATATTGAGACTGTTGGTGGCGGGAGCAACAGAACGGGGAAAGAACTGCAGAGTGATACTTTGCCAGGTAAGTTCTGAGTCCTTGGGAAATGATTTCCCACTTGGTTGCACACCACACTCCGGGGGAGTGGTGGTCATATTCATAATGCATGCATTGATTGTCGCATACTTATATTACTATGTGTGCATTTGTGCCTGGTTGTGCTATGAATCGTGAAAGGCATTGAGGGTTCTCTGCCATGTGGAACAGCATTGAGGGTTCTCTGCCAGGGCATTGAGGGTTCTCTGCCAGGGCATTGAGGGTTCTCTGCCAAGGCATTGAGGGTTCTCTGCCATGGGTGTGGAGCAGATAACTGCTCATGTGTGTGAGGGTCAGAGGGCCAGGCCATTGGGCCAGATTTGATGTGTGTGCTTGTCTGATGTTTGTATTGTGAATTGTGGGCCAGGGTGGGGATAATTTCCCAAGGACCCTGAGCTTACTAAGATATGTATCTCACCCCGTGTGGGAATTTATGATTTCAGGTGACTCTTCAGGCAGAAGAGAGCAGTCTCAAGGCAAGAGGCCCGAGTAGAGACATTTCTGCTTGGCTGAGAGCAGCAGATGGAGCTTGAAGGCTCAGTTTTGGTCTTGGTTATGTTTTGTACCCTTGATAAGGGTTGTATAGTTCTATAAACCCTCAGTGAGGGCTGATATGATTTGTATCACCACGGTGTGGTGAAGATACTGATGTATATGGCTATGTACAGAACTATTTATGATATGTTTATGAGATTCCTCCTGAGTTCAATTGTTGTATATTTGATTATCTGCCTATGTATTCTATTTATCTGTCTAAATTGTGTATGAGATGAGAAATGGATCAGCAGGGATATGTTATTGGCCTTGTGCTTGTGCTGTTGTTATATGTTTTATTCCATACATAATGAAACAAGAAAAGCGATTCTGTGCTTCCGCTGAGTTTTTAAATAATGATTTAAGCGCTTAACTGATATTATTAATGATAACGCACCGGAGGCCTACGGGGTGTTACATTCAATGGTATCAGAGCGATTTCTTGATCTGAACATTATGTATGGAATTGATTGGTTGATTGACATGAGCATTGCATGGGGGTACATTAACTGTGGGCCTGATCAACTCACTGTGTGATGTACATGTGTAGTGCCATGGTGAGACCCAAAAGCACCAGTGGGGCTACCAGTGCCCCGACTGATCCAGTTGCGGCTGCATTAGCCGCCATGCAACAAGAGTTAGCTGCAAATAGACAGATACATGCAGATATGCAGCAAGAGATGGCTGCTAATAGACAGACTCAGGGGGAGATGCAGCGAGAGATGGCTGCCACCCGAGAGGTGAATGAGGCCTTGATGAAGGCTAACCAGGACTTGCTAGAGGAGGTGAAGAACCTTAGGAGGGATGACAGAGTATCCTCCACACCTCCTGGGCATGAGGGTGAGGCTAGTCGCCAGCAGGCTAGTGGGAGCCACCAGCGAGGGGACCTGATGTCCCAGATAGAGGCTGAGAGTGACGCAGCAGCCAGAGGGAAAATGCTGATCACCTTCCGGAAGCATGACCCTCTAGTGTTTTCAGGAGGCTATGATCCAATGGCTGCAGCAAGGTGGCTGCAAGCCTTAGAGAAGATATTTGAGGTGATGGAGTGCCCCGATCACCAGAGGTTGCTGTATGCAACCTATATGCTTCAGGGTGACGCCCATGAGTAGTGGAAGACCACAGTTCAGCTTCTGAGAGGCCGGGGAGAGATGATTACCTGGCAGTTATTTGAGACCTGCTTCCTGGACAGGTATTTTCCTAGAGACGCCAGGGAGCAGAAGCAGCGGAGTTCGATAGTCTCGTCCAGGGGACTATGACGGTGGACGAGTACCTGGCCCAGTTTAATGAGTTGGCCCAGTATGCACACTTCAGGAGACCTTTGCCTGAAGTTGAGATTCTAGTAGCTAAGTTCCTGAGGGGACTTAGGGATGACATTCAGGTGTTAGTGGCTGGTCTTGGGTCACGAGATATGGATACACTGGTGAGGCAGAGTCGCCAGGTGGAGTGTATCTTGTAGAGACAGAGAGGCAGACAGCCTGCTCCCTCAGACAGACAAGAGGGGAGAAGGCCCAGCAGTTCTGGCCCACCCGGGAAGGGTAAGGGCAAGATGTTGAGAGTCTCTGCACCCTCTGACAGATTCAAGAGGGGTTCAGCTCGAGGAAAACCTATCCCGAAGTGTCCAGCCTATGGAAAGGAGCATTTGGGAGCATGTTCTACAGGCCAGATTATCTGTTTCAGATGTGGCAAGCCAGGCCACATATCCAGAGAGTGCCCTCAGACAGAGAGTCGGGCACAGGCTGCTCCATTGGAGATGACGACACCCACAGCAGGACGGGTGTACACAGTGGATGCCAGAGAGGCAGCTAGAGCTCCAGACTTGATCAAAGGTACAGTTCTGATCGATGATTGTGATGTGAGATTGTTATTTGATTCTGGAGCTACACACTCCTTCATTCAGGATGTGGTTGTTGATAGGCTCAGATTGCCTAAGCTCAGTTTTACCCCTCCGATGGAGGTTACCACTGCATCTAGAGAAAGATGTCAGGTGAGCACGTGCTGCAAGGACGTGCAGTTTCAGTATGAAGGCAGAGATTATGTGATCGATCTATATTGTCTAGCTATGCCTACCCTTGAGATGATTCTGGGTATGGATTCGATGACCAGATACGGTGTAATGCTAGACTGTTGTCAGAAGAGGGTTGTTGTACCTTCTGACGGGATCAGTTCGAGTTTTGCCTCATTTTTATCAGTCTTGCAAGCTCGTAAGGCGATCATGGAGGGAGCTCAAGGCTATATCTTCTTGGGTGTGACAGAAGATAAGCCAGGTGTTGATTTGTCTCGGATCCCTGTGATGAGCGAGTTCAGGGATGTGTTTCCTGAGGAGATAACTTAGCTAGCACCAGAGAAGGAGATAGAGTTCTCCATAGATTTAGTTCCTGGTGTGGGACCAATTTCGGTGGCACCTTATCGTATGGCTCCTCTGGAGTTGAGAGAGCTGAAGGTGCAGTTGGAGGACCTGCTGTCCAAGCAGTTCATCAGACCGAGTGTTTCGCCTTGGGGAGCATCGGTGATCTTTGTGAAGAAGAGGGACGGCAATATGAGACTTTGTGTGGACTACATGCAGTTGAATAAGGTTACTATGAAGAACAAGTATCATCTGCCTCGTATTGATGATCTGTTGGATCAGTTGAGGGGAGCCAGAGTGTTCTCCAAGATAGATCTAAGATCCGGATACAATCAGATTCGGATCAGACCAGCTGACATACCTAAGACAGCCTTCCGGTCTAGGTATGGTCACTTTGAGTATCAGGTCATTCCTTTTGGTCTGACGAATGCCCCAGCAGTGTTCATGGACTATATGAACAGGGTATTCAGGTCTTTCTTAGATCAGTTTGTGGTGATGTTCATCGATGACATACTGATCTACTCCAGGACGGAGACAGAGCATGCCGAGCATCTCAGGACAGTCCTTCAGATTCTGAGGGATAAGCAGCTGTATGCTAAGTTGGCCAAGTGTGAGTTCTGGTTGACAGAAGTGAAGTTTCTTGGCCATGTGATCTCAGCAGCTGGTGTATCTGTGGATCCCAGCAAGATAGAGGCAGTGATGTCCTGGGAGAGGCCCAAGGTGTAACGCCTCTCTTAACTCTCTCGTACTTGATTGATTTTATTTACAACTCGTGTCCACTTTGTATTAAAATGATCTTAGTTGTAAATTTTTCACGAAAATTCTTTTGCCTTGCCAATTTTATGTTTCGTGAATAGCGTAAACGATTTTCCTCACCACGGTTCATATAATAAGAATACAGTCCATGATACAGTCCAAAGTCAGTTATCAAAATAATACACAGACTGTTTATTACAAATTACATGCCATATGAAATTACAAATGACAGCAACAGTTCATCAAAACTTCTTCAACAATCTTCATCTACAACTCATGTTTTCCTATTCTTCTGCTAGCCCAAATGAATTGGGGTCATCATAGGTGTCAACCACAGACACAACTCGGGTAAGTTTATGATAAACATAGTTTGAATAATATAAACACAGATAGATAAAATCCACACAGCTTATATAGTGTACAGATCATCATACATATACCCATTGTGCGATGTATAAGATGCATGCTCGTCTTGTTATATGATGCGTGACTGAGATCTCAGCTTCTCATAAAATCATCATCAGTGGCCACAGTCAAGATAGCCTCATTCCATTGGCACACCTATCCATTCAGTCGGGGTAGGGCAGGGGCGCGTAGGAATGTCACCTCCACCTATGTGATCATCATGGTGGTGTGGTCCTCCCTGAAACGCACTACCCCCCAGTTCAACACCTCTGAACGCATGGACTCGGTTTAGCTATCTGACAAACAACTCCACGGATTAGCCCCCGCCAGGCATAACTCCACGGATTAACCCCCGCCAGGCATATGCGTATGAAATGCATGAATGATTCATTTTATCAAGTCTTTGAACATCTTCACAACTCATGGCATATATTTTTTAGAACAACTCATAAAGCTTATTTCCACCATCATAAAACTTTACGTCACAATCTCATCATACAGCCATGATTCACCACAACTCTTGGAATCCATAAATAATCATCATACAGCACAAGGATTCCAATTATTCCATCATCAACATAACACAATTCTTAATTGGTTTCTCAACATCAAAATCTAATTTATTTCTCAACATCAAAATCATAAACCACCAAGCAACATGTTAATTTTATTAAAGTACATAGAATTTCTCAACAACACAGGCACTTTGTATATAACACATGCACCCTTTTTAACAATAATATAAAACTTTATAAAACCATGCCACACGGATTCTGTAACACCCCAATATTTTTATATTTTGAGGTAATACTTTAGAATGGTTAGAAATTATAATTTGCTATTTAGTAAGATTTTTAGGATTTTAAATACATATTCTGAGATAAAATATAATTTAAGCTAATCAAATTAGTAGAAAATTGTATGAAAATGGTGAGAATAATCCTAGGAGTTTTCTCTTAATTATGGGCTAAAGAAACTTATTTATTGAGATAGTTTAGTCATTTTATAAATTAATCCAATAAGGAAGTAAGATTGTGAATTCAAGGAAAAATATGGTAGCTTGGACAAGGAGTTGGCTGTGTGATCAAAAGAGAAAAGAATGAAAAAATCAAGGTTGGATAAGAACCAATTAATGAGATTATGTGCAAGGAAAACACTAGAATCCAAAGATATCCAAGTACAAAGCAAGAAGCAAATATTATTGGGCACAAGATGAGCAAGCTACGGTTAAGAGGAAGAAGAAAAAAAAAATCAATAACAGCCTTTGCATAATGAAGGTCCACGTAAAGGAAAAGCAAGAAAGGAAGGAGGAGACCAATTCAAGGAAGCCATGAATCAACCAATAAGAAGCAACCAAGTAAAAAGCTTAAGGGAATGATTGGGGGGACAAGGGGAATAATTCATAAATGCAAGGAATCTCAAGGAAAACTCCAAATTGAAAGCCATCCCACGGTGGAAGCAAAAATTTAAGCATATTGGTGTCAAAAATCAAGTCAAGGCCGTGTAAGTATGTAGACCAATAGGAGAAGAAACTTAAATAAACCAAAGAAGGATGATAGGAAAGGTTGAAAAGTCCAACCCCATTTTAATTGGTTAATTCAAAGAGTTGAAAAGTCTAACTTGATTCCAATTGGTCCTACACAAGACTTTGAGATACCAAGGGATAGCCAAAAGAAAAAATACCTTATGGATTACACTTCAAAATTGGGAGAGCACGTGGAAATTAAGGGGCTGTAGAGGATTTAATAATTCATGTACTTGGAGGTTTAGTTGGAAGCAAACTATTGGCCAGGCAATCAAAGACTAGCATATGTAAAGGAGTCATTATGGTTTAAAGATTTTTGTTGATTAAGATACAAGCTTCATAACTTGATAAAAGGGTGGGGACCGTGGCAAGAGGAAGCTACGGATGTTGCTTCCATATGCTTCACAATTCCAAGTCATGAACTAAGCAACCAAAGCCTTGTCTCTTTCAAACCAAATTTCAAAACTTTTCAAAACCAAAAACAAAGATAGCCGTGCCATCTAAGGGTTCCTCTTGCTTTCAATTTCAAACTTTCTACATCTCTTTCAAGCACTAGCAACATAAAAAGCCACAACCGCCCACATCCTTGGAAAGTTCACGTGGAAAGCTAGGTGTTCTTAGACAAAGGTAGCTTAATTTCAAAAGCAAAGGTAAGGGGAGTCTTGGTAAATCAAGTTTAAATATAATTAAGACTACTACTTAAGATTATTTAGGGATGAGTTGAGAAATTAAGAGGCAATGGGAAGAGAATTAAGAAGGGTGATATGAGATTAATCTTAGTGAGGAGATAAATAAATC
>PYAF01003479.1:5539-35063 GCA_007407185.1 Glycine tomentella
CTAAACTTGTTTTATATTTTATCAGACTTCCAGGGCTTTACCAGAGCTTATATGACCTTTTCGGGACTATAGGATATGTTGGTCATTTGGTCAAATGTTCGGGACATTTTAGTCATTTATCCTAGGGACCTAACCGTCATTTGTGGATTTGTTCAAGGACATTTTGGTCATTTTCAAAAATATCCAAGGGCATTTATGTTATTTATCTAAGAATGCGTATTTATAAGAAAATACACAGATACAGGGAAATATGGGGGTGTTACAGTGAGAGTGAAATCAGGAGCATGCATCATTCCAATCATGATTGTTTGATTTGTGAAATGAATTGGATGATTGGTTTGTCAAGTGTGTATTGGACTGATGGAATTCTTATAATAATTGTAATTGTTATTGTTGTTTCCTTTCCAATTATGGTTACCCGATAATTGTTGGTTGTATATAATAAAGTCATCCTTGCATTTTTTGTACCGTGTGGTTGGTATCTGTGATGATCATGAACCTACGTTCGTGTGAGCAAATGAGCAACATTAGGTGACTCTAGAGGAGATTTTTTTTTGTTGGAGCCGTCCAGCCGACGTGATGACGTTAGAGTTCTTTTTGGGAAAGAGTTGTGTTATGTTAATCAACTCTTTCTTAATTAGTTACTTGAATTTTTTTGTTAGATATGTAAGATTTCAGGTGTAATTACATGTAAAACTGAATTAAGTATTGATATGTGAATGATATGTCCTAATTCAATATATATATATATATATATATTCAATTAAGTAATTGTATCATGTGTATGATAGTTGTATTATCACAAAAGAAAATTACTATCATTTTCATAATCAAATTAATGGAGTTTTCATTAAAATTTTAAATTCACACTATTAGAGTTAGTGATGTCGTAGCGACGAAGCGGGTTGTTACACACAATGCCACCCAACTACGCCGCGAGACTCTCCCTCCTTCTCACCCTTAATTCCTACACCCCTCTCTGGTGCCCCACGCTCCTTATCCAACCCACACCCTCTTCCTTAACCTCATTCCTCTCCCCTCACTCTCTTCACACCTTCTCCGCCATCGCCTTTACCTCCCGAACCACAATCCAATCCTTCCTCCAAGCCTCCCTTCCTCTCTCCGAGCCTCTTCTCCCTCCCCACGATCCCACCTTCACCCTCGCTGCCCTCGGAAAAGATGTCGAACTCATCAACACCAATTTATCGTCAGAATTTGCAGTAACTCTTACCGGGTCTGCGTCCTCGTAGCGCCCTTGCTGTGCCCGGTCCCACGAGTGGTCGAAGTGGAGGAGTCGCCCGGGGTGCGGGCTTTCTCCAGGAGCTTCAGGGTGGTGGGTGGGTCTCGGTGAGAGTGGAGGCCTACTAGACCATGTGGGCCGGGCCGGGATGCACGTAGGGGATTGTGAGGGCAAGCGACGAGGAAGGGGGTTTGGATGCGGTGGTGTCCACTAGTACTGCTGAGGTGGAAGGGCTGCTTAAGAGCTTGAGGGAGTTTGTGCTGGGCTTTAGGGACTTGAGGAGGAAGTGCTCTAAGCTGGTCATTGCGGCCCATGGGCCTATTACTGTGGCTAATGCCAAAGGCTTGGAGTCGAGGTTGATGTGGTGAGTTACAATTTTGGTAGCTATGATGGCGTTGTTGATGTTCTTATTCTTAATGCCACGTTGGCTAGGTTTAGAGTTTAGATGTTAGAATTCAAATGTTGGATATGTTTTTAGCCTCGTAATTAAAGGCCTTTTTCTTGTGGTGTCTTTATGGTAATTTGATTATACTTCTATTTAGAAAGGGATTGAGATTGATGGTTGTTATGTGCATTCTTCAAAACTTTCATTATCTCTTGCAAACGTGTGCCAATAGTATATGATTTGATTAGTTTGTAAACTTGTTTAGCATAATGAAAGGTCTAGAGTTTCTGCCTTAGATATGGAGTTATGTTAAATATTTAGAGAGAGTGTGTGTGTGTGTTTTACCTGTCATAATAGTCTTATTGGACTAACAACGTTGTTTCTGATGAAGGATACCTGTAGGTTTTAGTCTTTTAATGATTTGTAAGATATTTTACAATTAATTGAAGTTCTTGATCATTAGAATTTAATTAGAATCAATGCAACCTTCAACACAATTGTCATAAGTTTGTTAATTTTTTATTGATTAGTGCCTAAATGAATACTAGTTCATGACAATTAAACTCAAATTATTATAAATTGATGCCGAGCTATGTAATAGTAAGAAGTAAGAAGTAAAAAGTAAAGACTTATGAATTCCATTGTAGATCGAAGAAACATTTAAGATGATACTCGATCATAAATATTATGAAAATCATGAATTCCATTTCAAATAAAAATATTTTATGGAGTGGCTTGGTAGAATGAGACCAAGTCCTACCACAATAGTAAAATTGTTTTTTAGTGACTTGTTGGTCATGGATTTAATTCCAGAAATAACCAATTGCATATGCAAGAGTAATGCTGGATACAATATCCCTCCCCCTTACATGTGCATAATATGGATCCTCCGGACATTAGGAAACCTAGTTTTTTTTTTTTTTTTAGAAGTGGCTTGGGAGAATCTGGGACAGAATTGCTTGGCACACTGAAACAATGGAAATATCTATTATACAAGCTGCAAACTCCTTTAATTACATACGTGCAAACTTGTTGTCTACGCAATTACTATATATGTTTCTAACGGTTTTCAATCTGGTGATGCAAATGAAAATTTTATTATCCTTCTTTTGAAGTTCTGCCATCATCTAGATGCTTTAGCCCTGATAGAAGCTTAAGAACATCCTCCATTGATGGCCGATCGGATGACCTGCTTCGGGTGCAAAGCATCGCAACCTCAAGAACCAGTTTAATCTCATGCAATGAACTTGCAGAAGTTCCTTCATTCTCATTGTAAATTTCTCTCAAGAGAACCTCCCATGGTTTGCTGTGTATGCTGGCTCCTGCATTTGTGAACCTTCCGCCGGTCACAATTTCCAGAATCATCTCCCCAAATTTGTAGATATCCATACACAGTTCCTCTTTTGTGACTTCATCGTATTCTGTCATCCAAAAATAAACATGAATAGTGCGCAAAATATAAAAAGTTCTCTGGCAGTAACAAAAGGTATGTGCTCTGGCTACTATAGATCACTTGGATATGATGTAACCAAATATATTCCAAAAGATTAAAGTTGTTAAATGAAGACAAATGAATCATTTTGTATATTATGTGTGATATGTGATACAGATTCGTTCTGTTTATATGACAAGGAAGGAAACATGATTTATAGTTAAAATTTGTATAAAGTCAACATAATTAGAAATTATTCTCACTTTATAAAATGCAATAGTCTTACCAAATATACTAATACATAGTACATTCTAATTAAATTCAATAATTGAATGATATATCAATTGATGAATATGTATATTGCACACACTTGTTTGTCATACCTGTTTCCCACTTATTTATGGTGGGTGATGATGAGCCTTTGCTCCACCTCAATACTTGCCTGAACCCAAATTCTGCCAAATGGGGTTCCATATTTTCATCAAATACAATGTTGCTGGGCTTCAAGTCACCATGAGGTATAGCTGGGTAACATTCATGGTGAAGGAAGCAAAGTCCTCTTGCAATTCCAACCACTGTTCTGAATTTTGCTGCCCAATCCCATTTCATTTCCATTTTCTCAGCCAAGTTCCCATTAGGCAAGTAATCATACAAAAGATAGACTACATGCGCGTTGTGGCAAAACCCCAACAATCTGATTAAATTCTTGTGCCTGGCATTTCCCAGTCTTATTATATATTCCGACACAACCTTGCTGCTCCTCTCTTCCCACTCAATCTTCTTGACCAAAACTGTTATTCCTGTAGGCAGAACAGCCTTTGTAACTGATGGTGATTGAACTTCTGTAGGTTTTGTTGTGGCACTGACGCTTGTCAAAACATCATTTGCTTTTAATTGAGGGAGACCGGCGAATGAGACCATCTTCCATTGACTTTTGATTCCTCTTCTCAAGTAAGACATTCCAAAAGCAAGTCCCAGAAGGACTATTAGCAACCCTACAGAGAGTAGCACGATATGTGTAACCTTCCACGTGCCTTTGCTTCCCAATATTCCAACTGAATCAGGACATGGTTGCAATTGCGCTCCACATAGCTCTGAATTTCCAACAAATGCACTTCTTGCCATCAATTTGAATGATTTTCCTGCTGGTATTGAACCAGAGATATTGTTGAAAGACACATTGAGAAGTTGTAAATTAGAACAACTACCAAACTTAGCAGGTATGGTGCCATTGAAGTTATTGTTTGATAGGTCCACTACACCAAGAACAGGAATAGTGGCAAGCTCATCAGGTATATGACCTGTCAAATTGTTGTTGGATAGGTTAATTTTCTCAAGAGCTTGACATTTGGAAACACTGTTTGGGATTGTTCCAGATAAGTTATTGCTATCTAGATCAACAACTGAAATTGATTTGCAGGATTCAAATGGGGGAAGATCACTAGAAATACCACAAGAAGATGCTGAAAAATTCTGAAGTTGGGACAATGACCATGTTTGTGAAGGGATGATCCCTCCCAACTGCCGATTATAAGAGACATTGAAATACTCCAATTGAGTGGCTTGAGAAATATCTGAGGGAATCCCACCAACAAAGTTGTTCCTGGACAGATCAACATATAAGATATCAGGATGAGTGCTGAATTTCAAAGTGATTTCTCCTGAGAACAAGTTATCTTCTAGGCGAAGGCGAATGAGGGACGAACAATTGGAGATTGATGAAAGGCCACCAGTGAATTTGTTTGAAAACAGGATCAGCTTAAACAATTCTCCACTCACACAAATGTCTGGTGGTATGTTTCCAACTAAATCATTTGTGGAAGCATCCACCCACTTGAGTTTGGAGTTCCTCCCTAAGCTCCTAGGAAGCGAGCCGGAGAATTTGTTGTTCCAAATGAGAAGGGTTTCCAAGGATGGAAGTTGTGCAATGCCTTCGGGAACAGTGCCACTCATGTCATTGTACATGACACTTAGGAGTCTCAGGTTCTCAAGCTCTGAGAAGCTTTCAGGAATTGACCCTGTGAGGAAGTTATCAGAGAGGTCTAAATCTGTGAGAGGTTCAATGTTGCTGAGCTCACTTGGTATTGATCCTGTGAGCTGGTTGCTGAAGAGGAAAAGTGATTGCAAATTGCTGAGGTTGGAGAGTTGCTTTGGTATAGGGCCAGAAAGATTTGCTCCTGCTATGTCAAGATACTGAAGCTGCATGTTACCTATTTCAGGTGGAATAAAACCCTGGTATAGGTTGTAGCCAATCTCCATGTGGGTCACTGTGTTGAGGTAACCAAGTTCTGGAGGTATGCTTCCTGAAAGAGAATTTCCTGCAAGATGGAGAAACTCAAGGCTCTTGAAAGAACCATATTCAGATGGAATTGAACCTCTGAAGTAGCTCCCAGCTAGATTGAGAACCTTAAGGGATGCTAGCTGAGAGAATTCAGCAGGCAATGGCCCAGAAAAACTGTTGCTGAAGGCATCAAGCACAATCAAGTTTTGGAGTCTAGGAATTCCACCTGGGAAGGGACCAGAAAAGTTGTTTCTGCTTATATCCAAGCTTGTTAGACTTGTGAGGTTGAAAATCTCAGCTGGAAGATTCCCAGAGAAGAAATTGTGGCTCAGGTTGAGACTACTGAGGTTTGTGAAGATGTTGAATTGCTTCCCTGAAACCACACCTCCCAGTTTCTTCATGGAAAGGTCTATGGAAGTTACAATTGTTGAGCCATTGTTGCACTTGATGCCTGACCAAGAACATGCATAGGATTTCCCAGTTAATTTTCCTCCAGAGGGCACCACCCAATTCTGCAAGCTGTTATCATCATCTACAAGCTCAGCTTTTAGGCTTAGGAGTGCCTCCGAGTAAGGGTCATCAATTGCTAGAACTGCTGATGATACCATGCAGGTAACAAGAAGAAGATTTTTGATGTGCGACCATTTGAAAACCTCCATTGGAACTTGGAGAGCATCACAAGGGAGTGAGGGACAACTGTAAGTACCCTAACCAAAGGCAAATAAATGGTATCAGAATAATAAAATAAAGAGTATGTGCTGCTGTGTGTGCATATCTTTTGTTTTGTTGCATCACGACATGCATCGGGAATAGAGAAAGGAAATGACACTGTACATGTGAAAGATGAGAATGACTAGTATTTTCTATATATATATATATATAGAAAAAGTTTAAGTTGAGTACAGGTTCTTCATAAATTTCATTATTCAATGACTACTCACAAAAATATTTATAAATTATTAATCAATAAAATTTTTATATTAGTAATAAAAATTGAACATATATTCTTGTAAAATATGAGTCAATTATTATCAATTAGATCAACTTTTGTAAATGAATCACTATTATAGATTGATTAGTTGATTTATGAATATTAGTATTATTGGGTTACTTTGGGAAGCAAGAGGGGACCCTGCCGTGTTTATTTTTGTGGATGGTGTTTGCCATTAGGGAATAAAGCCTTCAAACCTGAAATTATCTTTTTCTAACTTTTTTTTTTTCATTTTGGGGGAATCCCATATAAGTAAGAGACGTCATATGGCTAATTCAAATATACTTTTATCTTTACTCTGTGGTGCAATGTGGGATGGATCAAGTTCGTCCATACATCTGTCCTCTTATATATTGAGATCATAAAGGTCCTATGCATGGTCTTTTTTCAGAAAGCCAAATTTCTTAATTGAGCAACATGTCTTTATCTTGTGTTAGTAACATATGTATGTGGAATTGTGGATAGAAAATTGCGATTTACTATATAGTACATGCTTACAATTATTGCTGCCTCGAGTACTATAATCAATGGTTCTATTGTTTTTCGCTAGCTAAATAATTATGAGGTATGATGCATATGGGTGTAAAAGGTTGAGAGATGATTATGGCATTCGTCATGAACTTTGATAAAAGTGCCTTGTAAACTCATTATAATCGCCCTTTCTCTTTTTACAATCTACACTCAATAAGATAAAGATTAAAATCATATATAAACATGTTAAGATGTAAGTTTTTTTAAAAATATTTAAAATAAAAAATAAAAAAATAAAATAAAAATAAATTTTTTATTAATTTATTTATAAATGTAAGAGAAAGTATATTAATAAACTTTTAAAAATTAGTTAATAAAAACTTATTTTTACTTATATAAAAGTTTATCTCAAATTTTTCTTTTAAAAATAATTCTAAAGAAACTTATTCAAACATGATCATATATATTTTAGCATATTCAACATGATCTTATTTTATTATTATCGTTTTTCTTATGGATTAAGATGATTAAGCTTACTATACGCTTGATTTATATATGTGAAATCAATTTTAGAGTTCGTAATACACATATTTTAATAATATAAAATTGTAATTGAAAATATTGTAATTGTATTTAATGATTTAAAGATAATTTTGTTAAAACTATAATTCTATTAAAAAAAGCACTAATGAAATGATTGATGTTTGTCACAATTTAAAGACACGCATATGTATTCATATCACAAAACTGAGTTGTACCTATGTCAAATGCCTACCAAAAATGTTTTATGAACAAAATAATCAACAATAATTTTTATTTATTTATTTGTGTTAGGATATAATAACTGGACTGTTGTTATTATATACTGTGAGACCGTCGTCTCCAATGAAAATATTTATATGAATTATTTAATTTTAAATAATATTATTTAATTTTTTATTAGCATAAATGATGTGACATTATTTATTAAATTTATATTATAAATAAAATGTTTTTTAAACAATATAGATCCACAAAATTAAATTAATTACTTATTTCAACAACTTTAGCATTAGAACAAATTTTATGTAAACATATTTAAATTTATATAAAATTATAAGTTGTTATAAATTTATGATAAATAATCAATTTAAATAATTATATATTTTTGATGTTATAACAATTTGAGATACCTATATATAAAATAGGTAACATATAAACAATAAAAAAATACCTAATATATCAGCTATGAGATTAACTTTTTTATGTTTGAAAAACGAAGCCAACGTGAATATGATTTACTGTGCAAGATTTCAAACTTTAAGCCGAAAGTAATACGATAACCCTTCCTGATAGATTAAGGCAAAATTTATAAGTCATTTTTAAGAGATATAACTACTCGTGTTGAATTGGGGAAATAAATGAGTACCAATAATGCATCTCAGCAACTACATACGTTACGTAGTGATGAGCTTTCTCAATGACATGACAGTAGCAGGTGCATGGAAGGAATAGAGAAAGACAAGGCTTGTGATATAAAGCAGTCTCCCTTATCCCTTAAATAAATTATAAAAAAAATTGAAAATCATAATATCGTGAACAATTGAGAATGTGTTTTTTTTTTTTTTCACGATTCAGACATTTCACGAGATCCTTCATTCCATTGGATTAGATTAATTTCTTTTGTAATTCGTAATTTATAACGATTACGTTTCTTGTTTGTTTTTAATTGATTTTGCTTATTAATTTTACAGAAAAGATTTTTTTATGTAATTTCGTTTACGTAAAATTTATTATACGTAATAATTTATGTTTCTAACGCGTTCGCAACATTGTCAAAATATAAGGTTCAAATATAATTTAAGATACAGTCCGAATTCAACACAGTCCCAAATAGTCTGTTTAACATAAGATACAGACAGCTAAGTATAGTATCAAATACAAACAAACAGAAAATCACAAATAAAGCATATAGTCATCCAACAGCACACAGAACAACCAGCTCCTTCCTTAATGTTTTTCTCAGCTTACTGTTCTTCTGCTCACTCAAATAGATTGGGGTCATCACAGGTGTCAAACCACATACAACAACTTGGGTAAGTATTTAATAAACATAATTAGATAATCGACAGAAATTGAAATAACATCACAGACAATTAACGAATAAATCCTCATTTATAAACAGAACCAGATTCATGAGAAATGATGCATGATTTCTTTGTTAAATGATGCATGACTGAGATCTCAGATTATCACCACAGAGTACCATAAGCAAAATAGTTTCACCCACTCTAGTGAAACCTCCCTCCACTCTGAGGGGTCAAAGGATACTATTATCAAAATAGTTTCACCCACTCTAGTGAAACCTCCCTCCACTCTGAAGGGTTAAATGAAAATGATGCATGGTTTGATTTTTTTTTCTTTCAGTTTCTCTTTACCATTAATTCATTTCTCAAAGTCTCATATCTTGACACCATAAATTTTTTAATCATCCATCAATATCAAAGATATAAGTGCTCACAATTTTCTTAAAGAACTAATCTTAACAATATATAATACAAATCTTTAATCATATATCCATGACCTAATTTCTAATAGAATAGATCATAGAAACTTTATCATAGCTCAACATCAAGTGAATAATAAAATAACATACAGCATCATTAAGTTACAAATACCACAATATACAACAATATAATAAAATAACATACAGCAATCATTAAGCTACAAAATTAATCTACATCAACATAAATTAATATACAGCAACATAATAAAATAACATACAGCAATCATTAAGTTACAAAATTAATATATAGCAACATAATAAAATAACATACAGCAACATTAAGTTACAAAATTAATATACAGCAACATTAAGTAATTAACTACAAATACCACAGCATCAAGTACAGAATAAAAGAATACAGCAAAGTAACCTATGGCCACAAAATCTAAATAGTTAAGTTAATTAATTACTTCCTTATTAATCTAAATTAATTAATTTTTAGGTTAGTTAAAATTATTTATCCAAATTATAACTCATGTACTATAGTAATTCATTGTGACATTTTAGCAAACATATGGTATACCAAATTTAAAAGCTTACAGAACAAGGAAAAACATGGCTTAATTCTAAAGAAATGGATGTTAAATTAACCTATCAATCATCTAATCCATGTGTATTAAGATACTTCCCATACCTTGCTTCTTTGATTTTCAAGTGGTCCTAATCCTTCCTTGTCTTCACGTGAAGCTTTCAAGGGGTGGCCTTTTGTGTTTTGCTTTTATTTTTTAAGTGAAGGAATAAGTGAAAAGGATGGCTGAAAGTGGGGTTGCTGTTCGTGAATCTTTAGCTCCCACTTTGGTCCCTACTTTGTTTTTATATAGGCTAAATCACTTGGCTGTAAAGCGAAAATATCATAGAATTTTATTATGGCCTTAGCTTTCTAGTTGTTCTTTCCTTATTGGCTAAAAGGTTATGACCCTACATGTGGCTGTTTTCATGAAAATTATGCTGCTTTCTATTCTTTGTCCGTGCAACTTCAAGCTTGGTGCCTTGCCTTGTTTTTTCTTCCTTCACGTGACATGCTTGGTTGGTTATTAGATTTTTGCCCTATGTCCCTATCTACCTTTCCAAGTGGTCCATTTATCTTGCTTTTTGATTCTTAACCTTCCAAGTACCCCTTTCTACATTTTTCTAAAATTTTCTTCCACTCTTCTTGATAGCTTTCGGCCAAACTTAGTGTTTTAGGCAAATATGTTACAATTTTTTTTTCTTATGGCTTAAACCGTGGAATATATGTGATTTTTAGGGGTTTTAATGCTTTCATATTTTCTTATATTAATTAGAAGTATCTCTATAATTTATAAAAGCCCTAGTTCAATTTGTTTTCTTGAAAGTAAAATTTCTAAAATTAATTAGAAATTAGCTTAAGTTTTAGTAATAATTTTGGAATGTTTCTTAACTTCCTTTTAATAACTTTTCTAAATTCCTATTGGTTGATTTTGTTTTTAATTAGTAAAATGTATAGACCATTTATTTAAGAATTCATTCCTTCTATAATTAAAGGAAAATTCTCCAGATTGCATCTTTCCTGTTTCTGTGTTTTTGTCAAACTCAGATTAGTCTGTATTCTATTCTTTTTGAGTTATTTTTCAAAATTTCTAAAAATTTTATTTGATAGTTTTCTTTACTAAGAATGTCAATAATTCTTTGTCTAAAAGCCTACTGGACATTTGTCAAGTTTCCATAATCTTACTGAGATTTTCTGACTTTATCAGAGCTAAAAGGGTATTTTGGTCATTTGTACAATTGTTCAGGGGCATTTTAGTCATTTATACTAGGGACCTAACTGTCATTTGGGAAATTGTCTAAGGACATTTTAGTCATTTTCAAAAGTATCTAAGGGTATTTATGTCATTTATTTTAGGAATGCAGATTTACCAGAAAATGCACATATATATTGAAATCTGAGGGTGTTACATAATTGCTATTGATTTAAAAAAATTTATATATAATAAAAATTAATTTTTTTTATCAAATAAATTATTTTCACAAACATGATAACATCTTACATTACGCGTCAATCATTTCTAAAAACAAAATTGTGAATGTATGAACATTAGTTAGATGCTTTGGTGAAGCATGCCACCGGATTCGTATCTTAATTCTCCTATTACATTACATAAAATTGATATTTCCTATTGCATAAAAACTGAATGGGACTTTAATGTTGCATAGAGTGGTATGCTTTATTTGAATATTTTTATTTTATCAAGGACTAATTCTTGTTTTTAATAAGTTAATTTGATGATCCTTACCTAATATGTATTACAATTTGTTTTTAAAAAATTTTAAAGCATTAGTTATTTTCTATCTAAAAATAACATTATTTACAAGTGATATGGAAAATATTGTAGATTGCAGCTTGCTTTATTGATGATAGGATGATTGTTTATATAGAGTCAAATACAATAGAAAATAAGATAAAATGTATATCTTATCAAATACTTAATATATCTTATCTAAAAACAACTATTCAAAATAAGTTAAGATGTATATCTTATCAATTACTAGATATATCTTATCTAATAACAAGCTAAGATGTATATCTTATCAGGTACTAGATACATCTTATCAAATAAAAATTATTCAAAATAAGTTAAGATGTATATCTTATCAGGTACTAAATATATCTTATCTAATACTCCTCTCAAGTTGGAGTATGCAAGGAACAAATACTCAACTTGGATATAAGAAATTCAAATTGCTTTTTACTAAGAGCCTTAGTTAACACATCAGCCGGTTGCAAGTTGGAACGAATATAGGTTGTGTAGATTGTATTGTTGAGGAGATGATCACGAATGCAATGGCAATCTAACTCAATATGCTTGGTTCTTTCATGGAAAATAGGATTAAAAGCAATCTGTAAAGCGAATTTACTATCACAAAGCAATTCCATTGGTTTATGATGAATAATCCCAAGAGAGGCAAGAAAAGATTTAAGCCATACAAGTTCTGAAATAGATGCAGCTATGGACCGGTACTCGACTTCAGCAGAGGAACGAGACACTGTGTGTTGTTTCTTAGTCTTCCAAGAGATGGGAGAGGAACCGATAGTGATGAAGTAATTGGCTAGAGAGCGACGAGTAATAGGACAAGATGCTCAATCAAAGTCACAATATGCTCGAAGTTGGAGATCACACAAAGAATGGAATAAAATACCTTGACTCGGATTACCTTTGATATACTTGAGAACTCGAATAGTAGCATCATAGTGAGCTTGTCAGGGTTTGTGAAGGAACTGAGATAAGACATGGATGGCATAGCTTAAATCTGGACATGTGATATTAAGGTAAACTAGACGACCAACCAAACGTCTATAGCGAGCAGGTTCAGCAAATTCGGGGCCATCATTCAAAGCCAGTTTTAAATTGGGTTCCATGGGAAAGTCGACGGGTTTGCAACCCAGAAGTCCACATTCTTGGAGGATATCTAATGCCAACTTGCGCTGATTAAAAAAGAGCTAATAAAGTTGTGAGCCAACTCAATGCCAAGAAAATACTTGAGCTTCCCCAAATTCTTGATTTTAAACCATTTTTGAAGATGAGTCTTGACAATGTCACAAAGAGAATGATCATTCCCAGCTAGGATGATGTCATTGACATACAATAAAATAGCAACAAATTGAGTCCCATGACAGTATGTAAACAAGGTGTAGTCAGCTCTTGATTGGATAAAACCGAAGGAGAGAAGTGATGCGTAACGGCAAATGCACCGCTCATTCAAGTAACAAAATGATAAGTAAAGTATCGTTCCCATGAGGATTGATATACTCAAATAAATGTAATTTACGATCTTTAAGATTGGAAAAGGAATTAATAAAAATGAGAGGATTTGAATGTGATTTGGATTTGAATTATTGTGAATTAAAGAATACTAAAAACAATGTAAATTGAATGTGCGCTCTGCAAAAATGAAGAATAATTGTGATTAAGCACAATCACCGTTGTTCCATCTTATGTAATTGAATCGATAATTAATTTCATGTATTATAATTGCTCAAAGATATGCCTTATATAATTAGTTAAACCCTGATTCCTCGGTCATTTAACCCTTTAATCCTAATCAAGAATTCTAATCCCTTAGCAACTCCTTTTCAGATTAAGCTTTAAGCTGGCATATTATGCTTTGCAATCCTTCATCCCTATCCCTAGGTAATGTCAAAATTGTCACTCTACCGCTTTCCGAAACTAAAACCCCAATATTCCTATTGCGAATTCTAGCTCTTAGAAACTCTAATAGATTGATCAAGTCTATCACAGTAATAATAACAATTGAAGAACAAGATAGAGTAAAACAAATATAATAAATTTCATTTATATCAATTCAATTAAACACAAGAGTTTACATTGGCTATGGCTCAATCACAATTACAAAAGAAATTAGCCAGACATAGTTATGTCTGGCCTACTACAATGTAAAGAAGAAGGAAAGAAAGGAATTAGAAGTTGAAGAGCCAAAAACCCTTCAATCTTGCCTCCCCTTGCTGTCTTCTTCCGTATTGAGCTTGGTGCCTCCTTCCTTTGTTCTTGCCTCTTCTCTTGATGTTTCTTGACTTTTATTCGTCCCCTAATACGTCCTACTAATGTCCTATTTATACCTAGGTTATAAAACCCTAAAAGCCCATTAGTTTTATATGATTTAAAAGAAAATTCGTAAATCTCGTGACATTCGCGCGATTGGCGCAGGCGGTGGAGCGATTCGCGTGGACTTCTAGAATAGCTGGCGCAATCCGCGTGGTTCTGGCGTGACTAGCGCGGGCTTCCAAAATTGATTTGCTCTTTATTTTTCTTATTTTCTTCCTTTTCTTGTTCCTAAACATCAAAATAACAATAATTAGTAATAAAATTAATGATAAAACAATTTATATCTATTTTAAGCCTTTATTTGATATTTTATGCTTAATTTCTTAATTATTTTATCCTAAAAACTACATATGCCAGCAGCATATCAAGAAGAGATTGACGAAGTTTAGCAAACCAATTACGTGGGGACTGTTTCAAATTGTAAAGGGATTTCTGCAACTTGCAAGCAGTCCTGAGAGAAGGAGAAGAGAAACTAGGAGGAAGTCGCATATAGACTTCTTCATCTAGTTCACCATGGAGGAAAGCATTTTGGACATCCAACTGGTGTAAATTCCATCCTTTGGCAATCGCAACTGCAAGGAATGTGCGGACGCTGGACATTTTGGTGACGAGAGCGAAGGTTTTTGTAAAATCTTCACCTTCCACTTGGTTATTACCAGCAACAACAAGGCAAGCCTTGTAACGCTCTATAGATCCATCATATTTGTATTTTATCCCAAAAACCCACTTGCAAGGAATTGCCTTTCTGGTGGGAGGTAATTGTTGGACAACCCAAGTTTGATTTGCTTCCAAGGCATCAATCTCCAATTGCATAGCCTCACACCAAAGTGGATCGAGAACTGCCTCTTTGAAAGAGCATGATTCACGACCAACAGTAACCGCAACAAGAAAGGAACGATGTGGGGCAAAGAACCTATCATTAGAGAGAAAGTGGTGATAGGATATTGCTTACCTGAGGCAACAATGGATGGTGATGAAGAAGAAGAGGGTGTAGGTGTCGTATAGCAATGATAGTTGCGAAGATGAGATGGAGGGCGAACAGTGCGCCTTTCCCGAGGAGCAAGTGGAAGCACAGAGGATGGAGTAAGGGAACTCCCCCTATCGTTAGACTCTGGTGAGGCAGGTGGAGAAGGAGCATGTGTGTCATTTGGGAGTGCTAGCACGTGGTCATCTGTTATAGGTATAGATGAAGGTAGTTGTAGAGGAGGAGTACTTGTTGATAGAGAGACACAATCTTTAAAAGGGAAAGTATCTTCATAGAAGACTACATCTTGAGAAACAAAGGCTCGAGAAGTAGCTAGGTCCAAAACCTTCCAACCTTTCTTAGTGGTGGGATAACCAAGTAGAACACAGCGTTAAGAACGAACAACAAACTTATCAAACGATTTAGGAAGAACTGAAGAGTAACAAAGACAACCAATGGCACAGAGGTGGTCATATGTAGGTGCGGATCCATAAAGAGCTTCGTTGGGACAGATTCCACCAAAGAGGGTGGTAAGTGTGCGATTGATAACATGGACAGCGGTCAAAATGCAATCACTCCAATATATGAGAGGTAATGAGCCATCAAAACGGATAGCCCTAGCAACGTTGAGGATGTGATGATGACGATGCTCCACACGGTCATTCTGTTGAGGATTATAAGTACATGATTGACGGTGTAGAATGCCATGATCAGCAAACAAGCGAATCATGGATGAGGAAAGGAATTTCTTACCATTATCACTTTAGACTGTTTAACACTCGCATTAAACTGAGTACGAATCATATACAAGAAATCACAAAAAGAGGAGTAACAATGTCTTTTATCGGATAGTAAATAAACCCATATATGTCTTGTGTGATCGTCAAGAATGGTAAGAAATATCGTGCACTTGAGTGAGAGACAGTGCTATAAGGACCCCATAAATCTCAATGTAATAAATCAAATGGGTGGGTATTGCTTTTTTTATTTAAAGAAAATGAATGACAGGATTGTTTAGCCCGTGAACAAACATCACAATGTCCAGTCTTTTTATTGGGAAGAAGGATGACCCAGCCGTAAATGCCATAACTCTGAGGAGATCATTCGCTGAGCATTATTTGCATGAAAGGAAGACCACCTGAGCACATACACCCCTTCTATTTCATCAGCTATTCCAATTGTCGTTCTCAGCTTATGGCCCTGCAAAAAACAGTAGCGATTCTTAAAAAGAACAAGGCAAGTTTGATCCCTAAGTAGTTGTGAGACAGAGATCAAATTGCAAGTGAGTGAGGGCACATAAAGCACATCCGAGAGCACTAAAGAGGAACCAAGAGTAACTGTGCCTCGATGCATAGCCTAAGTTTGGATACTGTTAGGTAATCCAATGGTGCAAGGGAAATACGATGAAGATTTGTAAGGAAGCGGAGGTCTCCGGTCATGTGATGGGAAGCACCGCTATCAATAAGCCAAGAGGAGGACAATGGCTTACTAGACAAAGGTTCAGACATGGGCTTGCATTGGTCAGCAAGAGTCAGGATACGTTGGATCATCTCTGGTGTGAGATCACGAAGTGGCGCTATTGTGGAGGATGATGAAGCCATAGAAGGAGCTGGTGCAGTGGCATGAGCAACAACGGCGAAATGCGAGCGTCCAGGAGCAGAGCGATCGCAACCACGACCACGACCTTGAGGACAACCATGCAACTTCTAACAGCGAGAAACATTGTGATAAGGTTTACCACAATAAGAGCATATGTCCTAGGTTAGGAGGGATCAGTGGCATCTTTAGCTTTGATGGTCACAGGATGAGTCTGAACAACATAACCTAGAGCATCATGAGAGGAGACGATCATCTTATGAGTCTCTTCGGTGGTGATCATCTCAAAAACACGATTCATGGAAGGGAGAGGTGTAGTGTTCAGAATCTAAGTGCAGAGGTTACCATAGGTAGAGTGATCAAGTCCCATTAGAAAGGAATAGACGTGATCATTTTCCGTTTCTTCAACCACAAATGTGGCACATTCACAAGACGCACCGGTGGAGCATGGACGGAGAGTACGACTGGACTCTAGTTCGTCCCAAATGGCACGTAACTTGGTGTAATAGTCAGTAATGGAGGATCCATGTTGGCAGAGGGTAGACATACTAGATTTGAGTTGAAATAGACGGGGAATGTTTGCCACCAAAAAATGTTCCTTGAGATTGTCCCAAAGGTCTTAGGTAGTGTCAAAACATTTTATGAAGGGTTGGAGTTGAGGGCAATAATGTTATGAATCCAATTGTTAATGACAGAATTGCATACAATCCATGCGTAAGCTTCATCAGAATCATCATTTTGAGGAGCAACAAAGAGGTGAGTGATAAAATATAATACCCCCGAGTTCTGGCGCGGATGGCGTGGGGTGCCACGCGGATAGCGCTAGAAGTCCTGCTGAGAAAACCATGTCTGGTGTGTGGCGCGATCAGCGCCAGATCACAGGAAAATGGCACGAGGGGCGCCATAGTGGCACGAGGGGCGCCATAGTGACGTTTGCAACCAGCGCTGGGAGCGCCAGGGTTGGCGCGGGTAGCGCCGCTGGTTCTGGAGGTTGGCGCTGATGGCGCCAGTGTGGCGCGGGAGGCGCCACAGGTGCTGGAAGTTGGTGCTGGGAGCGCGGATGTGGCACGGTTGGCGCCAGAAGGTTGGTGGAGCTGGCGCTGTTAGCGCCAGAGCTGGCGCAATCAGCGCCAGACCTCTGGCAGGCCCAGTATAAAAGGCCAGGGTCGCGTTCTCTGGGGGAAAAATCCCTTTCTTCTTCCCCAGAACGACCCAACCTCCATTGCTGAGGTTCCCAAGCTCCGTTGACCTTGTTTCTACACCCAAATCACTTCCTGAACACATCAAACCTCCTAGAAACCTTTTGAGAGCTTAAATCCTTCCTCCATTTCACCCAAAAGCCCCTTGTTCTGAGAATCCATTTCTCATGGGAAAGTAGAGAACTCGAGTTTGGCAAGTAATGGCAGCGACCCATGGACACCCAGGCTTGGAGGAGTGTCCCAGAGGCTTTCTTTATCGTCATTGAGGTAAGAAACTCGAGACTCCTTGGTTGATTTAAGAGTTGGGGTTTTGAGTGAATAGTGACCCACTTGTGATAGAGCTAGAATTAGCTCTGGGTCTTTTAGAGAGATATGTTTAGAATGATGAGAGGATGAAGGATTAGCTCTTGGTTTGTGTTTTGGTGAATGTTGGTTTTGGCTCTAGGTTGTGCATGGTGACTTGGACTGAGTCACTTGATATTGAGACATGCAAGAGCCTTGTTGATGGGCTTGATGTGCCTGAGAGGCCATGGAAACAGCGTCTTGTGATATAGACCGTTCAAGCCCTATGGAAACCCCTGAGTATGTGGGTTGTGAGAGCTTTGAGCTCATTGTGGATGACTTGTATTGAGTCTGTGGGGACTTTGAGGCCATGGTTGAGTTGAGATAGACCACTGAGGGTCTATGGAAGGGCTTGTGATGGATGAGCCTGATGAACCTTAAGTTAGATGACTTGAGCTGATGGAAAGGACTGAGATTCCTTTATTTGTGGCAGTTGAGGACTGCATGATGAGCTTATGCATGTTTATATGCTTGAATGGTCTGTGATATGCGTTTGTATGCCTTGTTAGGGCTTGACACCGCGGGTGTCAGTGACGCAGGTCATCGCTCAAGGAGTGGAGCTGCAGAGTACGACTTTGCCAGGTAAGCTCATCGTTTCTGGGAGTGATTCCCTTGCTCTTGTTTGCCACCCAAGTGGGTGATGGTTGTATGCCATGCAATTGATATTGTACATGGTTACTGATATATATATATATATACATATGCTATTGAGAGAAATGCCTTTGTGGCTTATTATTGATGATTATGATAGTTACACACCGGGATGGTGTTAGGATGTGATGATATAAAAATGCATGGATTATAGACACTGAGGTAGTGTTGTGAAAATGATACACCTGTTGGCGCAGGTGTGATGGGCCTTGGGCCTTTTGATGGACGAAAACTGTGGCAGTGTTCTGTGGCTATGTATGAGACAGAGACTACGATGGTAGTCTGTGAATAAGGTTATATTAGATACTAGAATAGCATCGTGCTAGATGAGATTCTCTGGCCAGCAGAATAGGATTTATGGACTCCCTTGGAATGAGTGTCCGGGATGGATGATCTTCCTTGGGAGGTGCCATGAAGTCCTGAGGGATGAGTGCCCTGTATGGATGATCTCTCTCAGGCAGTGGTTGAGAATCCTGAGGGATGAGTGCCCCTTAGTGGATGATCTCTCTCAGGTAGTGGATTGGTAGTCCTAAGGGATGAGTGCCCTGTATGGATGATCTTCCTCGGACTGTGATTGGAAGTCCTGAGGGATAAGTGCCCCTAAGTGGATGATCTCTCTCAGGCAGAGGATTGAAGTCCTGAAGGATGGAGTGCCCTGTGTGGATGATCTCCTTCAAGCAACGGATGGAAGCCATGAGGGATGAGTGCCCTGTATGGATGATCTCTCTCAGGCATTGTATGGAAGTCCTGGAGGATAGAGTGCCCCTTTGTGGATGATCTTCTTTAGGCATGTGACTGGAAGTCCTGAGGGATGAGTGCCCCGTAGTGGATGATCTCTCTCAGGCAGCGGACTGAAAGTCCTGAGGGATGAGTTCCCCTGTGTGGATGATCTCTCTCAGGCAGTGTATGTGAAAGTCTTGGGAATGATTGCCCTGTATGGATGTTCTTCCCCAGGCCAGGCTGTATACAGATATGTTGTATCTCTAAGAGAGGGTATCCCGAGGGGATGAGAGCCTCTTAGATGAGCCATATCTAGATGAGTGAAGTCCTGAGTGGTTGCCCTCAGGCATTGTTTATATAGTTTCATGAGGCGGTGCCTCTCTGATATGGAAAGTGTCAAGTGGTTGACATTTGTGTTATGGTACCTCTGTGAGATGGTTGAGAAAGCTAGAATGAGGTGTTGCACCTCTGATGCTGGAAATGTCCTGTGGGACGACACTTTTGTGTTATATTACCCTGGTAGCCGGGTATTGAGAGCTAGGATGATGTCCTAGGATATGAGTATGGTTTTGTTATGTGTGTGTGCTTGGAGGTGAACCAGGGGAAGGGAGGATCTCCCAGAACCCTGAGTTTACTGAAATGTTTATCTCACCCCTGTTGGGGTTGTGGTTTTCAGGTGATTCTTCTAGCAGCGAAGGACGGCCACAGGGCAGGAGGCCCTAGTAGAGTTTGCTAGCATGGCTGAGGACTGCAGTAGAAGACCAGAGTGGATCTTCTTGGTTGATGTTGGTCTTGGTTCTCCCTGTGTGGAGACAGGGTGTGTGTGTACACCATTGTGCTGTACATATTTCTTTGGTATAACTACATATGTGGTTTAGATTCTGAGATGTATATGTACATAACTTGATGTTGTTTTGTGTAAGATGATGATTTCCTCCTGACTATATTTGTTAGTTTTCTGTGTATCTGCCTACGATGTTGTGTTTATGTTATATTGGATCAGCAGGGGTGTGTTTTATATGGTGAGTGTGTGATGTGTTTTGTATTCCATACATAATGAAACCAAGAAATACGGTACAAGTCGCTTCCGCAACATTTTAATAAAAATTTAAGCGCTAATCTGATATTATTAATGATAACACACCGGAGGCCTACGGAGTGTTACATAAAACCAAGCTTGTTCTTGGCTTTGAGGGTGTTGCGGATGAGTTTGGCCTAGTTGTCATAGTTGGACTGGCCTTTGAGAAGAACCGTAGTGAGGAGGATACCCGGATTATCTGAGGGATGAACATAAAATGGGGATCGAGGCTCATTGATTTTTAAAGTACGTGAAGTAGACATGGCAGCAGAAAAATAATTGACATGGAATCGCTAGGCTCGTGATACCATATAGAAAATGTTGTAGATTGCAGCTTGCTTTATTAATAATAGGATGACTGTTTATATAGAGTCAAATACAATAGAAAATAAGATAAGATATATATCTTATCAGACACTAGATATATCTTATCTAATTACAACTATTCAAAAATAAGTTAAGATGTATATCTTATAAGGTACTAGATATATCTTATCTAATAAGTGGTTTTCTATCATTATAGGATTGGACAGAAATAGGGACAAAGAATTGAATTGGAGGAAGAGACACATGATAAGATTGACATATAGTTGAGTGTTACCAAAATTAAGCATATAAGCTTTAGAAAATTAAATTATAGTATCTTTCAATCACAATTTATTATATATAAATAATTGTTAATTTTTATAATAATTATTTTAAAAATTATATCAATAATAATTTATATTTAAATAATACTGTAAAACTATTTTAGACCATCAATAAATAATTATTAAATTCTCAATTTTGTTATTTTAATGAAATTCTGACAAAATTTTGTTCAAATCAATTAATAATCAATAGATAATGCATTTGTTTAATTAATTGTAACTTTTTTAAAGTTATCTAAACGAGTGAACTTCAAAATTTGTGAGAGAATTTTTAGAATAAAATTGATTAAAGTACCATTACTTTTTAAGTATAAATGGACACCAAAATCTTGTCTTTTCTTTCAATGGTTTTTTTTAATATCTCTGTCCTTTACGGTTACGAAAATCACCAAAGACAAGTCGCATAATGCATATAAAATTATTGAACTATGTATGCGAATTTCTGAAAAACGACAGTGCAAACGGATGAAACCCTAATTAATTGGTGCCTTTCCACGAGATCAGGGCCCTGCAGCAGCTACTCTGACAGAGCCCCGTAACTTGGGGAAATATATTTATTGAATACTTTGTTCATTACATTTGCATGCTATTGCACCGTGAATCCGTGATAATTTTCAGTAACGTAGACGCGTTAATAAAATGTTTAACCGAGAAGGAAGTCTCGAAAATAACAAATGATAAAGTTAAACTTAAATCATAGTTTTCAGACTCGGATCGACTTGACCGGTCTGACTGGGAACCAGGAAGTGAACCGGGTCGGATGCTTAATTGGATAGTCTATGCTATCAGACTGTTCTAACCCGTTCGACCCGGTCGGGTTGTTCGACCCGCTGATCCGCCAACTTGGGCTGGGTCAACACTTTTTCAGTTTTCACCACTCGAAACGGCGTCGTTTCACGTCATTTAGGAATAGTACCCCTCTCCATCAAGGCCGAGCGCCTCGACCTCCTCGACGACGTCCGCCGCGTCACTGGCTTTAGCATCATCGTGGCGAGCACCACCTTCGCAACTACCACTCTGTCACCACCGAAGGAACCAACCGCGACGGTGACGATGAGCCACACTCGAGATGAAGAAGCAAACAAGCCTCAATAAAAAAAATATTAAAGAAAAAAAAAGATAAAGGGAATAGGAGTTATTTGCTATAAAAATAGGAACTTTTAATTCAACCAAGCCTCAATAAGCCACACTCCCTGGCCAATTCATAAAAAAGGAGAAAAGAACGAAGAGGGAGGCCAGACGACTTCGAATGCGGCGTCCATGGAGGGCCAGATCTGTAACGAAGAGGGAGGTGCTGCGGTTACGAGCACGGTGGCCGTCAACGACAACCATGGAGCGACCAAGGAAGGTGAAAGGGAAGGGGAGAGAAAGAAGAAAAGAAAGCGTGAGAGGAAGAAGAGAAGAGCAAAGGGCATGAGGAGAGAAAGAAGGAAGGGGGGAAGTGAAGTACCGTGAATGTGGTATTTTTGCCTTTAGTTTTATCACTAAAACAAAAAATAAGTTTTCTCTCTGGAGAAAGAGAACTTGTCTTGGGGTTATTTGCTATAAAAATAGGAACTTTTAATTCAAACTATTACTTTGGAACGAGAAAAGGAAAACTACTTGATTTACTAGAACCACAATTCATAAAATAATAAATATTACGTTTTCTCAATGCTTCTTTTTTCTTATGCTATAATTGAATATTTGAATTGAAAGAATCAAATAAGTTCACTGTTAAATTTGGTTAATTAAGAAGATAGTAGAAATAACCATCCACACTTATTAGTAAATCTCATTGTTAGAAATATATGTTGAACTTACACTTATTTTATTTAGTTTATGTTTGTGATATTTATTATTTGTTTGTTTGAATTTAGACAATGATATTTTTTTTTTAATATTTTAATATCTAATTATCTATGTTATGAAGATAATATTAATTTGTGATTTTTTAAAATATTTTAAGATATTATCATGCGGGTCAATTAGTCACCTACCAGTTTGACGACTGATCAGATCATGCGAGTCAATCAGTGACCCATCGGTTCAACGACTGACCGGGTCATGCGGGTCAATCAGTGACCTACTGATTCAACCATTGACCCAGTGACCCAATATCCTAACCGATTCAGTCACCGAGTCGATTTTTAAAACACTCACTTAAATAGACTAAAATATCTGAAGATTAAATTTCATTTCTTAATTGGAGTTTTCATCAAACATTAAATTACGCTTTCAATTTTAAGTTATACCAGAAACAATTTGGTTCCAGGGGGCAAGAAAATAATATAATTTTATAAAAAAATTGCATATAAAAAATATTAAAATTTAATATATTATTATATATCAAATACTTTTCATAAATAAAAAATATATAACTACATTGAGTATAAAGGTAATACTATACGAAAAAAAATAGATAGATAAAATAATTAATTTTAGATAACTATATGTAAATATTTCAACATTGAATTTATCAAAATAGCTATTCTAATTGAACCATCGGTCTAAAATTGAATTTTATTTTATTATGTTATGTTATTGATACATAATAATATCTATTAATTTTATATGACTAATATTTGTTATATAACCTAACTGATCACCTTCGATATAATTTTCTCTCCCAATCTTTAATTATGATAAGCTACCCGCACGCACAAGGATGAAGCGGGCATGGGTCTTTATTTGGGGGTAAAAGTGATGAGGGATTATTTTTTATGTTCGGTTTACGCCATTGTCCTCCCTGTTAACAATAAAGGAGTTTAAGTAGTTTTTAATAATAATAATATTATTATGATACAAAAAAGTCAATTTAGGCTTAATTATATTTTTTCCCAAATTAAAGTTTGACATGCAACGTTTAGAATCCCCCTCTTTCCATTTTCTATTTATTTATTTTGCTAATTTCACTCCCCAAATTTATAAATCATCACAAATTTTACCCCCTCTTAGAGAAAATGCCATAAGTAAGACAATTTGTGATAGTTTTTCCATTAAACTACCACAATTAAGATATTTTGTGCTACTTTTTTTCTTTAAACTGCAACAATTAAGACAATCTTGTGACAATTTTTTAATTATTTGCGGCCATTTTTCTATGTGGGATCAAAAGTCGTGATGTTTTACAAATTGAAGAGCAAATTTTGCGAACAAAACTAGGACAAAATTCATGACATTATAAAACTTTGGGGGAGCAAAATATATAATTAAGGCTTCAATTTATAAGTCTCCCTCAAATATGGTGTAGAGTGATTCCTTTTAAGATGACTTCGAAGGCTTAGAAAAAAAAATATGACTTCGAAGGTATGATGTAATTACTATAAAGTATGTGACATGTTCTATGATGTATAGATATGATACACGTATTAGATACTATACATATTTGATGATATAATACTCTAAAGAATATAAGATATGACGGTGGAGGTCACAAGGCATAGAAGATGTAAGATTCGAAGGAGAAAATAAGAAGATTGGGAGACTTTGAGAAAGAGTATTTCTATATATGATTCAGTATGAAATGAGTGTGTTAGTTATATTTAGCTGCAGTTTCTGTATCTATAAAGTGGATGATGGAGCTCTTCTTTGTCACGTGTGAGACTGTTACCTGTTTTTATTTGTGTTGGGATCCTTACTCTTTTGGGTCTTGCTATAATGTTGGTTTAGCTCCCCGGCTTAGGATAACCCTCAAATCTAGCCAATATTTAACCAGAATAGTATTTCCAGAATGTTGACTTTACAAATGAAATGAAAATTTATTCAAAAACGGTTGTCCTTGAGTATATATTGTTTTATGAAAGCAATATCAACTTTAGAATTGAAATGAAGATTTATCCTAAAATAAATGTATTTTTTTGTTGTGTACAATGATAATAATGAGAATCAACTTTAATTCTTCGTACATTTACTCCAACTCTTTACCATTAAGTCGATACCACTTATTTTTTACAAAGAGAAATAATATCAATATAATTTCTTTTGGGTTTTTCTATAAGAATAATATTTTTCATTTGTGTTTCATCAAGGTTCAATGTCTCGTGTAATTATATTAGATTTTTATATGTTTAATTTAACTCCTCTAAAGTGAGGGAGTAAAGTTAATTACAGTCTCGCTCATCAATTTCTAATTATTGTTTTTTTTGTTGTATTTTATCTTCTAAAATACACTTTCTCTTCAGTTTAGAAAAATCAAATCCTTCTTTTGAAGACTTATACTTCACATATATTTATTTGCGAAATATCTAAAAATATCGTATCAAATACAATGTTAAATATGGATAAATTGAGCAAAAGTATGATGCTTCATAGTTGAAATTGCATTGATCTGACAACAGTACCATGTAAGACTTCAGAAGTCCATGCCAAACTTGAGAATGCAGTACATGGAGCAGAGAAAATTCTTCCTTTTTTAAAAAAATAAAATATGCAACGTCATTAAATTATACGCAAATATTTATGCAAATAAATTTATAATAAATACGCATATTTTTAAAGTATAATCATATAAAAGATCATGATTGGCAAAATTTTGGGTACAACAACTTAATGATCGATCACATGGACTGGCTGTTGCTGGTGCTTGGCACATTGAGATTGAACTCTACTAGTCTACTTTCTACCTAAATTTCTAGCCTTACCAATTTTGTGTTTTTGTCTGAAAAAAAAGAATTACTTTTCGCTTCATGTTAATTTCCCTCTTAATAGTTTTCCCCTGATTTGATCAAAAGTGAATATGCCATGAGTTGATCATTTGAATCAAAGAAAAGAGGCACGCCAGGCAACCCAAAACTAGTTACGATCATGATAACTTAGGCGAACAAGTGTTACAAGAATAGAGAGATAAAAAGGAAAATAAGAGTTTCATGGAATGATGGAAATTCCCAAAGATAAACGTTGCAAAAGACAGCCATAATAATGAGTAAGCGTGTGGCCTAGGGCTGCGCAATTAACACACCTTTTGAGAAAGAAGAAAAAGTAGGAATCCGTTAGACTAGATTCCCACTAGGGTCAAAAGTGTGTGGGAGTTCATGAATTTACATCTGATTTGGTGCCCCTTTGATTTATCAAATCTCTCAAGTCGTGAGAAAAAGCTTAGACAGCAGAATTATTTATTAACAAGATAATTGCGAGATTATCTTGTAGAGCCACTTTTTTGTTGATAGAGTGATGATCAGTAATCTTGTAGAGGAAGCCACTGTAAAGCATCTAGGAACGTCGTTACTGAGATAGAATTAGGTGACATTTAGATGATCAATTATTAGCACGTTAATCTTAATTAAGTGACTTTTAGTATGATCAATTGGTCATCAGATAATGGGACTTTCTGTAGAAAAATAGAACAATGAACAGTCAAAAGTTTACTTTGAGCCCAAGCTACAATTAAGCATTAAAAGAATTGGAGCATTATTTTGGCAAAAGAACCTAAATAATATTTTCTTAAAATATTTACGAAAAAGGGGCAATTTTAATATTATTTACCAAAATGGGGCACTAAAACATACCTGAATTAAGCATGTTACAACACGTCTAGATTGGGCGTGTTGTAACACGCCTAGATTGGGCGTGTTGTAACACGCCTAATTCAGGCATGTTTTAGTGCCCCAGATTCTTATAAATATGACCCCCTCGTGGACTGTCCCTCATAGGTTGTCTTGCAGTCTTCTGTGTCTTTGCTAAATTGCCTACCATTCTAGTGTATTTTTGTTTTTTTCAGAGATTTTTGAAGTTGTTTTGAGTGACGAGAAGCATGAGTTCAAGTGGTGATTCTATTCGCGTTATCTTATATTGTAATGGAAGAAAATATCAAGACCAACAGTGTGTCATTTGTGAAGGGGAAATACGAGCAACCTTTGTGAAGCGTACCTCAACACTTAGTGAATTGCATGAGAAGATATGGCAAAAATTACGTCTAAATAGCAACCAATGTATCACTTTACTGACGAGAAGATTATGACAACACGAGAAGTTCATGGGGTTTCAAATAATGGATGATGAAGACGTGGAGTTGGTAATAGATGAATTTTGCAACCAGGGAAGGAAATATTTTTTGGAGTTGTACGTGGATATTACACAAGTTGAAGATGTTGTTTTACCCATCCAGGCAGTTCCACATCATACATCATCATATGCTGCTGGAGGGGCATCGTATGCTACTGGAGGGGCATCGTATGCTGCTGGAGGTGCATCATTTGTTGGTGGAGAGGTAAACGTGTCTGAGGAGGATTCACATGACCCAACTTGGGTCATGGATGAAGATGAAGAGGATGACGATGATGAAAATATCGCAATGAAAGATTGGCTTCTTGAGGAGGATGCTAGTGCGTCGGATGAGGATGAGGATGCTGGTGTGCATTAGGAAGATGTTAATGTCAGGCCATCTCAAAGTCGTGATCATGCGGAGGGTGGTTCTAGTCAACTAGAACAAGGTAAGTTAGCTGAGGATGCGAATTAGAATGTACGTATATATGTATATATGTGTGTTTTGTCATTTAATTTGTTTTATATTGTTTATTAAAATGTTTTTGAATGTGCATTAGGGGTTCAGATTTAGGATTGATAGTACATGGTTATGGAGGGTTTGGTTGGGGTTTAGGGCTTTGTGTTGAGGTTGGGGTTTGGTTGGGGTTTAGGGTTTGGTTGGGGTCGGGGGTTAGGGTATTTGGGTGAGGGTTAGGGTTGTGTCGGCATGCGTACATGGTGTTTAGGATTAGGGTTTAAGTTTATTTCTTTTTAGTTACTTTTTAGATAGATACTTATAAACGTTAAGTGATTCATTTTTTAGTAAGAATTTGTGTTGCTATTTAATTTGGTTGATATCGTTAATTAAACTGACGTTGAATGTACAGCTGCTAGGTTATTCCTTTTTGGCAAGGAATTCCTCATTATACATATATTGATTGGAGTTACCCACCCGAACAAGACTCTTTTAGCGGTTCTGGTTCTGGTTCAGGTTCAGGATCAGTGCACGGTTTGTGGCAACTAGGGGATGATTTGTTTGTTAAACAAGAATTTGACTCGAAAAAGGAAGTGCAAATAGCAGTGAAGCATAACTTGATGAAGGAGCATCAAGAAGCAACTGTGGTTGAGAGCAAGCCTGACAAGTTTTCCATGAAGTGTGTTGCGCATACTTGTTTCGATTTTACACACACCACGGCAAGTGCACCGATCGTTTCAAGTAATAAAATAGGTAAGTGAGTATCGTTCTCCACAGGGATTGGGGTGAATTCACAGTAATATTAAGCCAATGTGATTGAAAGTAAAACATAAAATGTTGAAGAAAGTTGTTGTTGATTGATTGGTTGTTGAGTAAAAACAGAAATTAAATAAGCAGTAAATTAAATCAAGAAGTTACCAATGGAAGAGCAATTGTGGTCAGGCGCAATCCCCTTTGATTCCTACCTCCTTCACTTGACTGGTTTATTAGTTTAATTTACACAAATGATAAATCTCTCCTAATCTCATAAATCCTAAATTATTAGCGACTTTTCCCTTTAATTCGATAGAGAATCCTAATCCCTTAGTAATCCTGTCAAACTAAGAATTTAGAGAATATATCATAAGAGTTTCTTGTTATGATTGTTCAGAAAATAAGTCTTTTCTAGATTAGTTAATCCCTAATCCCTTAGTGAATTAACCCTTTAACTTGAATCGAAAACCTAATTCCTTAGTGAAATCTATCAGTTTAACCATTTAAAAGACCATATCATAATTTCTGCAGCCACACATCCCTATCCCTAGGTGATGAACAACTGTTACTCTAAACAGGTCAGAAATTAGAACCCCAACGTCCCCCTTGCAAATCCTAACCCTAGATACTTAATTGAAGTGATCAATTCCAAATAAGAATAGAAAGTAAGAATAGAATAGAATAAAACAATCAAAACATTATTGTTCAATACTAGTCAAATTGCAGAGGAGTTTACATCAGTTCATGGCCTTCTCACAATACAAGATTTAGCCTGCCATAGGCCTCAATAATATCAAAGCTGTAGAATAATACATGATTATGCTGAAACCCTAGCCTTGATTCCTGATTTCCAGGGATTTAGAATGGTGTTTAGAGAGTTTCTCTGGCTAACCCCATGTTTTCCAAGGTATTCAAAAGTATCGAGACTCAGTTCAGAGGCTTTGTATTTATAGAATCATTTAATTATAGTAATAAAGCCTATTCCTCTACTCAATTTCGAAACAGATAAACTAATTAAGGAAACAGAATCTGTAAGGACCCTTATCCTTTTTCTTTTCGGCGCTTAACCCCGCGCGATAGCGCGGGGATTCAGGTTAGAAAGCCGGTGAAAGGTGCTTAAAAATGCAAGTTTTATGGCTGTTCTGGCATATGGCGCGACCCACTTGAAGGGTGGCGCGACACGCGCCATATGTGTTATACAGGGCAGATGGTTCTGCCATGCCAC
>PYAF01003480.1:0-31030 GCA_007407185.1 Glycine tomentella
CACACTAGGATAGAGGATTTGAGCATGTTGCTCAGATGTCTTGCTCATTTATTTTGGTTATGTACTTTGATATACCCTGATGGGTTAATTGTACAGTTTTGTATTGTACAGTGGAACTTTGATGTATATTCACCATATTTTGATGTACAGTGTTATGATAGTGACTTTGATGATGTCACTTCTAGTTTATGCTTCCAAATTGCTTAAACTCTGATTGATTATTTGATTGTTTGTGATGTGTGGTTAGTAATGACCCTGATTAGTAAATTGGGGCGTTACAATGCTTGTCCAAATTAGCCTTGATGTGGTCTTGAAGTGCTTGAGTTCTATCCCTTGTCATGGGTCCTTTAAAGCTTACCAAAGGAAGTGCTTCAAGCTCTCCTTCTAGACTTTTAGCTTGCAATGGACCTCCATCATCCCCTCCTTCTTGAGAGAAACTTGACCTCAAGTTTGCTTCCTCACTTGTACCTACATGATACAAAGAAAGATCACAAACAATGAAAGTATTATTCACACATTACTCACTGCGAAACTCAAGTTTATATGTATTGTTGTTGATCCTCTCCATATGTGCCTTCACTTGTTCATGCATTTTCCTAACATAAGAAGCTTTAGACAAAGCATCATGATTAATCATAGAAGAAGTGTTAGATAATGTCAATAAATTAAGTGGAGTTAAAGGATTAAAGCCATAAACAATTTGAAAATAAGATAAGGAAGTAGTTTTGTGAACCACTTTATTATAAGCAAACTTAACGTGAGGTAGACATTCCTACCAAGTCCTCAAATTGCCCTTAATGTAGCATATTATGGTGAGGTTGTTTATTGCCCTCCAATCGTTGCACATTCTCCATGTTCCCTCCTTCTTAGGCACAAGATTAATTGGCATGGCACAAGGACTCATGCTCTCACGGATCCACCTTTATCAAGTGGCTTTTTCACTTGTGCTTGTATCTCTTTTGCCTTCATGTTCCTTCCTATCATATTGCCAAGACCTTCCAAAAAGAATATGTCCAGCCTCCATAGGTAAAATATCACAAAGAACATTATCATTATAAGTATTAATAAAGAAAGGAATAAGCACTTGAGAATTTACCATAATTTCTCCACTTTCACTAAGCCATTGGAACTTATATGGCTTTAGATGCTTTGTAGTTGGCAAGTGTAACTTCTCAACAAGTCTTGTACTAGCCACATTGGTGCAGCTGCCCCCATCAATAATAAGTGAGCAAACTTTCTTTTCAACTAAGCACCTTGTGTGAAAAATATTTTCTCTTTAGGTCTCCTCTTTTTTAAGCAAAAATTGCTCAACATTCTCCTTACCATAACAAAATACCTTCTTCAGCCTCCACAAGTGTAAGCTCTTCTTCTTCTTCACTTGAAGAACTAGATGAGACACTTGAAGATTCACTCTTTATGTTTCCATCCTCTAGCAAAATCATAGTTCTCTTGTTAGGACATTGTGAAGCAATGTGACCCTTACCAAGGCACTTGAAACATTTGATATTGCTTGATCTTGTTGGAGTTGGTTGCACAATTTTTTTGCTTGAGCTTTCCAACTTTTCTTCTTTATTTTTCACTTGAGAAACCTCCCTTTTTGGCTTGTCTTTTCAGCTAGAAGTTGCAGCCCTATTGGTCTTGGAAAAGGAAGTTTTTCTCCTTTTTAATTGTTGTTCCACTCTTTGAGCTTTGTGGACTAGCTCCTCAATTGTTGTATAAGAATGTAACTCCATCACATCTTTGTTAAGACTCTTGGCAAGCGTACCAATTTGTCATTGTAAGTTACAAAATTTATAAAATCGTCTCCACAGGGACTTGAGTTTACTTAGTTAATCCAATTACAACTTAACAGTTCAATAGTTATGTACAAGTAGGTTGAGCGAAATTTCATTTGTTTAAGAAAGTAACGGAAGATAACTAAACTTAGCAAAAATAATTATGAGAAAGTGGGATTGAATTTCATCATTCTTATCTTTTTATATCCAATTAATATTACCATGCATAAATCATCGTCTATCCTTATTGATGCACACTATTTTACCCCGAATCGATCCCTCGCATTCGAGTTCTAAGGATATCTACCAAATATTGATCCCTCGCATATGAAGTAAATTCCCAGCATTAAGAATTATAATCGTGTATTTAATGCAATCAAAACGTTATGCCCTATTCCTAGCAACGTAACGTACTGAGTAAAATCATTCGGTTCAAACCCTAAGATTACTTTCCAGTCTCACTTAGAGTTAGATTCATGAAACTAGTGATCAAGTAGAATCAAGCATTATGGAAAAAATGAAATTACCAATAAGGAATAGAAACGATTCATGCATAAATAAATATTAAAAGAGAGACATAGGGCTAAGAAGATTACATCCAATCCTCAGAGAAGCTAGCCAACCATTGTGGAGAGAACCTCTTTAAGAGAAGAATTGATGAAGGGCCCCATCATCACTTCTTTCTGGCAGAGTCTCCACACTAATCCTCACTTCTCTCACTTTCCTACTATAAGGAACAAACCAAGAAGCAAAGGAAATGAAAAATTGCATGCTCTTCCTCTCAAATTCGTAGCCTATTTATAGTTTTTCCTCTCCTGCTAGCTTCACTCGCCCAGGCGAGTAGTTTGGCCTATGTTTACTTGCTAGGTGAGCTAATGTTATCATCTTGGGACTTGAAGCTCACCTAGGCGAGCCAAATACACTAGAATTGGTCGCCTGGGCGAGTTAGAAACTTAGCCTTGAAGAATGCTTTGGGCCTGGATGGGTTTTGGGCTTGTTTTGCTTGTAACACCTTCTATATTTGCTTTTTAAGCCCTTCTTGCTTGTTTTGCTTGTTCAGAAGCTTCGAAATTCCTCGAACGTATCAAAATGCAAAATATGATTGAACAAATCTTCCTAAAATATGAAAACAATACTCATCCAAGTAATAAATACAAACTAACTAGGTTTTAGGGCAAGTTCATAGGTAAATTTATTGAAATCAAAAGATAAGTGTTAGCATTTGAAACATTATAATGACCCTGAGTCCTAGCGCGGACGGTGCAAGCTTCTGTGTGGATAGCGCAAGGTTTCTGCAGAAACCAGTTGTAGAAGTGTGGCGCGATCAACGCCATGCTCTCTAGGTTGTGGTGCTGGTGGCGTCAACATGGCGCGAGTGGCGCCATACCCACTGGTATGTATGCTTGTATCTATGCTTGTACGTGTACAATACCTGTTGTTAGATCTTCTGGCCAGTTAGATAGATATGGACCTCCCTAGGAGATGGGCTTTCCTCCTAGTTTGGTTTGCTCATGGTTGATGAGATCCCAGGGTGATGATGATCCCTTAAGACCAAGAGATAGGTGTGTCCCGTCGCGGTTGATTGCCTATTCTCGAAGGTACCATATACGTGCGTCCATGCGTAAGGGGTAGCTCCCGATGGGATGGCACGGGTGTGAGTTCCGATCTCACACTGAGGTTTGGTGTTGATGAGATCCACCTTACATTAGAGCTAGATGACTTGCTTGTATTGTTATGAGGGCCGGGAGGCCAGATTGTTTGTGATGCCTGATGACTTGTGTCATGGAAAGTGAGCCAGGGTGGAGGAGATGTCTCCAAGGCCCGTGAGCTTACTGAGATGTTTATCTCACCCGTGTGGGGCTTATGTGGTTTTAGGTGACGCTTCAGGCAGAGAGGAGCGGTCTCAGGGCGGGAGGCCCCAATAGAGACAGCATATGCTTGGCTGTGAGGCAGCTTGAGGAGAGCTTGGTGGCTCAACTTTTTGATGATTTATTGTACCCCTGTAGAGGGAAGATGTGTGTGTGCACACATGTATTCTTTTGTTATGTATATGTTGTGTATGCCCTCGTGTGAGGAAGGATCTGTGAGATCAAAAGCACGCAGATGCTTATTCTTTTGTATAGACACTTCGAGTGTTAGATGATGTATATGTACATAACCAGCTTATGTTGTGTATTGATGTTTCCTCCTGTTTATCTGTAGAGATAATTTATGGTTATATGCCTATGGTTATGTTATGTGATTCTGGATCAGCAGGGGTTTGAGCTGTGTAGTGTGTGGTTGTGTAGAGATGCTTTATATTCCATACATAATGTAATTAAGAAAGATGTTTTTCGATTTATGCTTCCGCAAAAGTTTTTAATTAAAGTGATTAAGCGCTAATATGATAATAATCATAATGTTAATACACCGGGTGCACACGGGGTGTTACAAACATGATTTTAACTAAAATATGACACTTATCAATCTTGAATTTCTCTATTCAAGCCATGAAAGAACCTAGCCATTGTTGCTTCTTGGACCTCCACAATTTCAGCCCTCATTATCATCAATTCTATTTCCTTATAGTATTCATCAACACTCTTGTAGCCTTGGAAATGTCTTTGGAGCTTATTGTGGACTTCTCTTGCATAATAAGTTGGAACAAATATTTCTCTCAAGAATCTCTTCAAGTCATTCCAACCATGTATTCTTTCTCTCCTCAACCTCTCTATGTCCATTAGAACTTGGTTCCACCACACCAAAGCATAGCCACCAAATTCTAAAGTTGCTAGAATCACTTCCTTTTCTTCATCAAATTGTTGGCATGAGAAAACTTCGAGATTATTATCACCATAGAATTTTGGAATTTTTATTTTTACTCCACTCAATCCTCCATTCCTCCCATCTCTCTTCTCTTCTAAGCCTCAATCTCCCTCATCTCTATTTTCCTTCCTATGATTGTTTCTTCTATTATTTTCTCTCCTCTCCTCCTTCTCACTCTTTTTATCATAATAATTTCCTCCATAAGAAGAAGCATACTCACTCACCCTCCTACTACCTTGAGCCTCTCCATCCACACTACCATTTGGACTACTCCTTCTTCGAGTCTTCCTTTGTAACTCCTCAAATTTTGCATCCATTTTAGTTTGCAAGTTTTCCATTTGTTTTGTCATGGCTTTCATCAACCTAGAGGTCCTAGATGACAAAGCCTCTCCTCCACTTGAACTCATCCTTCAAAACAAAGGGTTAGCAAAAACACAAGTATATAAGAATATTCTCACCACTCTCTAAGTGTTTGTCACTCTCACTCGTGTTTGCACTCTTTATCTAGGCTTTTTCTTTAATGTTCTCTCTTGTCTTTTTTCACTCTAGCTTCTCTATAGTTCTTAAGCAACACTCTCAATCCAATTATGCTTCTTTACTATTGTGAAATAGGAACAATTCTTGATTAGACTCAAGAGTCCAAAGAACAAGAAAACTCTAAGACAAAACCTTGGAATTTTTAAGAGACAAGCAACAAAAGCAAAAAAATTGGAAAAGCACAACTCAAATTGGAATTTAATGAGACAACTCAATGACATATATGGGCTGTACCAAACTGCACAAGTAGGATATGCCAAGTAAATTCAATTGTTAGAAGCCAAATTTCACAAAGTTTGCATGTCATACAAGTTCACTTAGTTTTGTGGTTCAAAAGAATTTTTAAACTTGTAGCCTTTGCAACTTTCTTTGCTTCTAAATTTTGTTTTTGCTTTGAATTTTCCAGCCACTAATTCAATAACTTCTTGGCTGCAATTTGAGTGTTTTTCCATCCACAATTCACAACTTTTTTTTTTTGGGTTGCACTTGTTTATTTTTCCAACCACAATTTCACAAACACTTGGGCTGCACTTTGCTTATTTTTCTTTTGAACAAGTTCAATAATCCTCTAAGAAATTGATGAATCACGAAAAAATGATGTATAAAAATTGTAAAATTTGCTTCTAATAACTCAATTCAGTTTAGGCATGAGATTAGAATCAAAACAAGTGGTCATACAACACAAAAACAACTATGAACACTAGATTACAAGAATCAAAACTAGAAATTTATCAAGAACTAATGAAGAACAAGAAGAACATGAAGACATGAAAACAAACAAAACTTGAAGGAAACTACAAGGTTATATGGCGGAATCACTACCAAGCCCACACAACCAAGAATCAAATGAAAACAACAAGACTACAAGGAATTGAAATGGATTTTTAGATTTTTGATAGCTGCAGAATTTTTACCTTTGAAGAACATTTAAGAACTGAACTTGAAGAAGAATTCCACAAGGATTAGGCTCTAGATACCACTTGATGTATGGATGAACCCATTAGCCATGAATTTCCCAAATCTACCTTGCATTGAAACTCAAACTTCAAGCTTTTCTCAAGGACACAAATCTATCCAGATTTCACGAAAATTGTATGGTTGATTGTAAGTTTTAATTTCAGCAATGGAAGGTGGAAGAAAAGTAAGGGATGAAGGTGGATGACACCATGGAAAAGCTTTCCTATAAGCCTAGGAAGAATCACCACAATAGCTTGAAGCCATTGATAAGAAACAAGAGGTTCTTGCACAAGAACTTGAGAGAAACTATCAAAACAATTTTCAGAATTGTATTCAATGAATCAAAGTTGTTTACAATAGTTTTTGGGCAGCCATATATAGGCCAAGAAATTACAAGCAAATGTAAGGGAAATGCAAATTAAAATGAAGCTTTGAAATGCAACTAATAAAACCTAAATGCAAGCTTCCCTAAGGTGACCTTAGCTATCCTAATTTCATGAAATGGTGTAGTATTTTAAGGCTTAAAATGCAGTTTTTAGGCTCTAAGTGCAGTCCACAATTTAGACACAAAGTGGACTTACAAAGCTTTACACAAATGCACTAAAAATCCTTTTTATTACAACTATTTTTGCTACTAACAAGTGTGGAATTTATTGAATTAAATTGGACCCGAGACATCAAAATCCAACCCTGATGTGCTTGAGTTGGTGTGCTTCATGCTTCTCCAAATTAGCCTTGATATGGTCTTGAAGTGCTTGAGTTCTAGCCCTTATCATGGGTCCTTTAAAGCTCATCAAAGAAAGTGTTTCAAGCTCTCATTCTACTAGACCTTTAGCTTGCAATGAACCTCCATCACATGCATAGTGAGATTTAATAAAAAAAATTAAAAGTACTTTCAAGACTAAATTGACAATACATAGTTAAGTTCATGCACCAAAACATATCTAAATGGTTAAGTTCAAAACTAAAAATACAACAAATTGTTAAGTTTAAAAATAAAATTGAAAAGTTAACTTTTAGTCATATGACAACAGTTCATTCTCATTTCATCACCAGAAATGCCACATAAACACACATTTTAGAAATAACAAATGATCAATTTACACATTTGAAAACAAAATTTAAAATTTTCACCTTTCAAAAAGTAATATATAAGTGTCTCACACATTCAGGCTTGGATCCAAAATGAATATTTATTTATTATTATTATTATTATTTTCTAACCCATTTTTAGGGCCTAAACTCACGCTGTAAAAAATATTAAAATTCAAACCTTGTGAGTTCAAAGTTCAAACCGAAACGAGTACCCATTACCAACGAGTGAAGCTTCATACACTATTCAAATTTCTTTTACACCATTAGCAAAATAGTGCATTTCCCATTGTACCCTTGGCCATTTAAATTTAAAAACTTCTCATTTTTCCTCTCGTCTGTTCCTTAGTCTCCCGATGCCCATGCGTTTGGTTTCTTCATCCTTTCGTTCTCCCTTTGGTGGTGGCATTGGCTGGTGGCGCGTTCTGTGGGTGGTGGCGACGCTGGTGAGGTAAGTTTGCTTTGGTCCCCCGTTGTTTTCTGTGAATGGTTCGTCAATGGGAGGAGGCTAGGTTATATGGATTCGGTAATCCGTATAACACATATGGATTACCCAATCTGTATGCGTTATACGGATTCGATAATCTGTATGCGTTATACGGATTCGATAATCTGTAAGCTTCATACGGATTGGTCAATCCGTATGAAGCTTATGGATTACGTGATCCGTATAGTCCATATGGATCCGTCAATCCATATGATGCTATTTTGTTGGAAAAAATGCTTTTTAAATAATTAGGAGCATGAATTTTTTAATTGTTATCCATATATTGATGATGACATGCTTTTTAAATAATTAGGAACATCATTTTGCAATTGTTAGTCATACATTGATGATGACATGCTATGGATTGTGTTTGCTTTTTGACATGTGATGTTCAACAACAAAGAACTGTCAAATATAGGCTGTATGGTTGTGAGTACGCTTTTGAATGAAACTTGGTTGGTGAGTATGGCTGTGAATGAAACTTGTCTAACCCGGTATGGGATGGCAAGCAATGAATAACTTAAATTTCAGATCAGGCGTTAAAGATTCTATGTATATATGTTAATTAGGATGTGTTCTATAGACATATAATTGAGACATAAATAAATAAGAGCACAGTGAAAATGATGAAGACATTAAGAAAATGAGCAATGCAGACACTATTCCAGAAACTAAGTGTTCAACTGTAGAAATTTGGTTCATTCTGAAGGCTTTCCTTTACTACTATTTGTTTGATGCACTAAACACCCAAATAAGTGAAATTTCATTAAGTTAAAAGGTTTTCGTTGATTGCTTTTGTTTCATGAATTAAATGGCATAAGTGTGTAAATTTCATTCATTTTATTTTGTTTAGGAATATTAGATTGAAATGGTGATATAAGATGCTGAGTAAATGATCCTTTTATATAATTTGGGCAAGGACTAGTGTATCATTACAACTATAAGCCTGAGTACACTATGGCTGTGAATTGGACCTATTGAACACAACATTGGATTGTTTGGTTAGAATTGGACTATATCGGTCACCATGCATGTGAATGAACCCTGTGTAACCCGGTATAGATTTGTGTGCTTAGAATTTGACTTGATTGGTTTGTATGCCTGTGAATTGGACCTGTTGAACACAGTTTTGGATTCTGTGGTTAGAATTGGACTATATCGGTCACCATGCATGTGAATGAACTTTGTGTAACCCAGTATGGGATTGTGTGCGTAGAATTTGACTTCATTATTTTGTATGCCTGTGAATTGGACCTGTTGAACACAATTTTGGATTCTGTGGTTACAATTGGTCTATATCAGTCACCATGCATGTGAATGAACCCTGTGTAACCCGGTATGGGATTGTATGCTTAGAATTTGACTTGATTGGTTTCTATGCCTGTGAATTGGACCTGTTGAACACAGTTTTGGATTCCTTGGTTAGAATTGGACTATATCGGTCACCATGTATGTGAATGAACCCTGTGTAACCTGGTATGGGATTGTGTGCTTAGAATTTGACTTGATTGGTTTCTATGCCTGTGAATTGGACCTGTTGAACACAGTTTTGGATTCTGTGGTTAGAATTGGACTATATTGGTCACTATGTGTAACGACCCGCCTCATCACTACGACATCACAAACTCTAGACGTGTGAATTTCAAATTTTAATGAAAACTTCATTAATTTGATTATGAAAATTGTAGTAAGTTTTTTCGCAATAATACAATCATCATACACAAGATACAAGTACAACAATTAAATACATATGTATACATATACTATATCAGTACTTATTATTCACATGTTTAGAACTTAATTTAGTTTTACATGTAATTACAATTCAAAATATACATGTCTACAAAAAGGATTAAGGGACTAACTATGAAAGAGTTAATTAACAAAACACAACTCTTCCAAAAAGAGTTCCAACATCATTTACATCGGCTTGACGGCTCCAACAAAAAGAAGATCTCTCTCCAAGGTCACCTACTGCTGCTCATCTGCTCCCACGAACAAAAGTTCGTGATTATCACAGGTACCAACCACACGGTACAACAAATGCAAGGGTGAGTTTATTATATAAAACCAACAAGCATCAGATAACAACAATTGGAAAGGAAACAACATTAACAACCACTATCATTACCATAAGTCCATCAGTCCAATACACACTCGACAAACCCATCATTCTATTACACATTCAACAAAGCAATCATCCAATGCATTCCACAACTCAAACAATCATGTTCAGAATGATGTATGCATCTGACTCATCACTTAGCATGCAATGTGGTACCATCCTCATGGAAATAGCCTCTCTTAGGAAAATGATGCAATAACTCGTCGAGGTCACCTTGTCGTGCACTGGTCGCTCCCTCTCATGGTGATCAGCCCTAAGTCACAAGGGAGTTCCAAACAGAGTGATGTCCCCTAGTACCCCCGTACTTACTGCCACCATTCTATTTCCATCCATGAAATATGAAGTATGAACATGGGCACCATCAATGCAATGACCATGGATAGATAGGGACCGGAATTTTAAACAATCCCTTTCTCTCTTGGGATGCTTAAAATTCGTAAACCCACCCTCGCAAGGTTATCCAGTTATGCACGCCCCATGTACATACACAACACCATCGATACACTGACCATGGATAGCTAGGCACCGAAATTTTAAACAATCCCTTTCTCTCTTGGGATGCTAAAAATTCGTAAAGCCACCCTCGTAAGGTTATCCAACCAATCAATGCACTCCAAGTGGACATATACCGCATACAACCATGGGCATCATCAATGTATGACCTGGCTAGGAACAAATCCTTCCTCGCAAGGGTAAACCGTCATACACCCCCATGGGTATCCATGTATATCCATACACAATGACATTGTTCACATCAACATTATCTCTCATCAATGTCATTATCAACCTCAACATCATATCATCTCAATATCATCATCATGCATATCAATATTATCTCATTTCAACATCATCAACCATGTCAACATTATCTCATTTGAACATCATCAACTACATCAATCACATCTCAATTTCAATATCATTAACGCTATCACAAGCAATCATATTTCACATCTATACATAATACATATGCCTGGGATTCACATTCCCCAGGTCTTCAGACAATCCAAATTTCATACATTCACAATTCATCATATCACAAGACTGATATTTTTAGGAAAATTCTAAATTAAAGAGGAGGACTGCAATATATAAAACACACTCTTATGCTCATTTAAAAATTTAATAAGAATTAAATAGGAAAACATATTATAAAATTTTGTGCAGAGTCTCCTCTGTAATTAAGACTTTTCCCAAAAATCCAATCATTACAACGACAATATTATTGACAGTTTATCCATCAACAAGCCAATTCATCGCATCCCATTAGTTAAACTTTTTTTTTCTAGAAAACAAGCACACACAAGAACAAACACATATCAATCATAAATACATCGCATCCATTAGTTAAAAACTTAGTTTTTCTTGAAAACCAGCACACAACAGGGACAGACAGTTATCTTCATAGTTGGACTCCCTGGCCCCCAACTATGATATCAAAACTATAACTAAATAATAAACTCCCCTTACCTATCCATATCCCTATGTTAGCTCCTTGAAACGTCGTTTTGGGATCACTCAAGTTCACGTGCTTTGGCCCAAATGCGGAGCTCTATATACCAAATCGAAGACAATTTAATATAAATTTTCAAGGTAAGATCAATATTAACATTTTGGGTCAAATACCCACTCAAATTCAAAAAGGGGCTAAAAGGGTGTTTTAGGAGTCCACATCAAAAGACATCATTTTGAAATTCCGATCACACCAATGTGACCAGGGTTCAACAAGGATCACAGAAATGACATCAGTTTCATAAAAAGGAGACTTTTACAACATCTCATTTTCAAAGGGTTTTCAAAGGAAGTATAGAAACAGCCAATAACGTTACCCGAATCACAAGAGACATCAAGAGAGACTTAAACTAGCTAGAAGAAGACAAAGGAACTAAGATTACCTCAAGGAAACCAAGAAATGAGGATTGGTAGCTCCGTTCTCTACCAAAACTTCGAGAAGAGTTTTGAGATTCCGCTCTGATTAAAAGGTTCTTCTCCGTACCAAGGTCTCGTGGCCTTAGGTTTAGGGACATTTGGGTTTTTCTTCATTCTTTATTCTTAAGTTTTTCTTCCAAAACCCGTTTTATTAAAATACTCACTCTGGATATGTTAACCGTTGGATCTCTTTAAAATTTTAAGGGTATACTTCTATCCCATATATCTGACTTTTGACCGTTGGGATTTTCGAAATAATGCCTAGAACTGTCTACGGGTTCAAAGGAGTCAAGAGGAAGTTTATTTCAAAAAATCTTCTTAATTCATTATTACCTTACTTTACAAATGGACCAATGGCATGTATCCTAGCCTTTTAAGCATCCATGTGTCCATTCTTGAAGTTTCTTAGAGTTTTTCCCCATTGCTCTTACATCATATGGTCAAGGCTTTATTTAGAAGTTCAAATAAATCCAATTTTCCTTTATTACCTATAATAGCTATATCTAATTTCTTATCGGTCCATTTTGCCTTGAATGATTAAAATTACTAAACCAACTCATTTAGAACACTTATTACTCCCATAATTAAGAGAAAATTCTGTAGATTATGTCCATACTTTCTTATAATTTTATGATACCTAAGTTAGTCTATATTAAGCTCTTTTTCAAATTATTTTCCAAAATTCCTAGAAATTACTGTTTATGGTTTTCTGACACTAACCATGTTGATAATTTGTTGTCTAAAAGTATTTTATCCAATATTTAGGTTCCCACAAATTTCTACAGTCATCTTGGTCATTTTTAACCTAAAGGGTATTTTGGTAATTTCACCACTCACACTAGGGGTATAATTGTCATTTCAAAAAAGTTCAGGATATCTCTGTAATTGTTATTCTAAGGGTATTCTTGATCATTTCTAGAACAATCAAAGATATTTATAAGATTTCCTCCTTAAGATATCTTGCTAAAATACCTAAGGGTAATTTGGTCATTTACAAAATGTCCAGGGGTAGTTTCGTCCTTTCCCCCAAATCTTTTTGTACTGCCTCTAATTAACATTTTATCCTAGTAATTGACTGTGATTCCCAAAATTTTGGGGCGTTACAATTCTCTCCTCCTTCAAAAAATTTCGTCCTCGAAATTTGTCTAATATCTGATACCCACTTTCCTCCTTATTCTTTAAAATTTATTGAGAATCGATAGAATCTCTAATTTTATATTCGTACCTTAAACTAAGATCCTCGAATCGCTTTAACATATCCATTCCCTAATTTTTAATGTAGATATCATCCAAAGTTTCCCACCTAAATCCTCTACCACTATATTAATCTTTTCATGATGATCTTTCAACAATTTCCCTCTATCTTGTATTATCTCAAAACAAATCCCCAAACTAAAATCCTCAAAATGAAAGTCACACAGATGACATTTCCAAATTATCAATGAAATCCTTATAGTTGCTAATTCTAAGGTATGAGTAAGGTATTTTCTCTCATGGCTTTCAATTACATAGACTACTGTCTTTCCATTAAAACCTATCCTAGCTTCATCACAGCATACTTATAAAAAGTTTGTCCACAAGGGTTGAAATCAAAACCTATGCTTATACTCAGTATCCATAAAATTTTTCCTCAACTACTTAACTTGGTCAAAGGCAAAACTAACTCAAACACATTTTTGATGATTTCATAATATTCTGCTAAGTCCTGAAATCTTCAAATTCCAAATATAGACTTAACAATCTTTTTCCTTAGAAGGGTCTACATCTATACCACCTTGAATTATCACATGTCCTAAGAATCTCAATCCAGACTTACACTTAGCATAAAGTTGTCTATTCTTAAAAGTCCATAACAACATCCTTAAGTATTCCTCATTCTTTTCTTCAATCTTGGATTATTCCAAAATATCCTCTATAAATATTTTCACAACTATCAAGATAGGGGTGAGAGGTCTTATTCCTATAATCTAACAACATACCAGAGCAAGGCATAACTAAATATTCGTGATGATTCTAACTAGTTCTAAAAGTAACCTGTAAAACATTTTCAAACTCTTCATAGATCTTAAGGGTAATATCTATGTTGCTAATTTTCCATGTTCTTTTCCCACCAATAGAGTCATCTTTCTTAGGGATAAGATACTTAGTCTTAATTGTTATTTATCCAACTAATGATAGTCTATACATCTACTCACAGTTCCATCTTTATTTACTCGCAATACCAATATTTCCCAAGAAACTTATCAGATCTCACAAACCTATTTATTCTACAACTTTCTTAATTATCTCTTAAGCTTTTCAGACTCTTTTAAGAAACCTTTTATAAATGACTTCGGATATAGTTTCATCATCATATATCCAAATCTATAGAAACTTTATTTCTCTTAAATAGTAAACTAATTATATTCTCAATAAACGTTCATGGAAATTTCTAACAAGGAAAGTCACTTAAGAAAACCTTAATCTTCACTTCTAGTTTTAGACAAAAGTGGGTATACTTATTCTTTTCCCTCAAAGGTAACCAAATAACAAAATTAGATATCTCATTAGCACTGGATCTCAGAATTACCCAACACAAATTATTGAAAACATTTTAACAATAGACAATCAAAATATCATCTGTTTGGCAAAAAGCAATCAGACCATATCAACATACAATTTTCTATTAGAAATTTTCCACAAAACAAAGCTCACATCAGAAATCAAAACATACTTACTAGTTGGGGTTTCACAAGCTCTACCATTCGCAGAAGAAATTTAATTTTCTCCTATTCACAAATAAAATAGAAATGGAATGATCACACTTAAATCACATAACACCAGTACCTTAATATCATATTTCCTTAATGAAGAGTACTTCATCAATTAAACTTAACTATCTACTCAACCCTAATCATAATCCTTTGATTAAGTTCTTATGAATTTCATTACTTTTTTATTTCTAACATCCTCACGAACATGCCTCCAAAAATGACCTTTTAAAATTTTCTCAAATCACACTTATCCTTTAGCCTTGGAACTTGAGATACATCAGCTATACTACAATCATTTTTATTACACCCTATTCCTTACATTCACCAGGTAAAAACATATACATCTCTACCCTTACTTAATCTTCATAAAGAGTTGACACCTAGAAAATTATGTATCCTTTACTTGCTTGTATTTCGGACTGCTTGCCATAATGTTTCTTTGCAATTCACAAGTTATCCAGGTGGCCAGTCTGCTAACTTATGAATATGCGTGGAAATTTATGGTATAGCAGGCATCAGAAATACAAACTTATTCTAGCATATCATCCATTCTCCAAAATCCATAAGTAAAATACTAATCATCCTAAGGAAAATATTTTCTATCTTAACATCTTACTTATCACTAGTGAGATTAGATCACCATACCTTTATTCCAGTGAAAGCATTATCATCTTGACCATAGAGCATCCTCAAGCAACAGAAATTATGTCAAGAATCTAGTAATCCACCATTTTACCTTTCAAATAATTCTAATTCCTTTAAACATTCACAGAAATTCAAACCTAATATACCTCTTAATTTTTCTTCCGCCTACCACCTTACTACTTAATCCTCAAAATTGAATCACTTTAATACTTAAACCATTTATCCATACCATTTATTCTTTACTTAATTCGAAATAGTCCATAAAATGTTGCAAAACCTTCTAAATATCATCAAAACCACCTAAACCACTTTCTAAAAATCATCCAATATACTTCCTGCATTATTAATATTCCAACTTATAAATCATCACCTATCTTATGATTGACATATCCTCAACATAAAATAACCATGAATTTCAAGCCTAAACAATAACCTCGAATCTTATCCAATTAATTTCAATTAGGTAAATCCAAAAATTTCTCAATTGTAGATTAAAACTTAGTCTACTTTTCTAATCCTTCAAAAGCATATTACAGAAAACCCAGTCCATGGTTCAGGTCAGATCAACCTACAGAACACATATTCCTAGAGATACAACAAACACATACAGCACATAGCAAACACTTAGGAACACATAACATACAAAACTTATCACTTAAAAACATCACATGCATACAACAACATAACAAGCATACAGTCCTCAGAAAACAAACCACAACTCTGATACCACTATTGTAACGCCTCCTTTTACTCTCTCGTGCTTGATTGATTTTAAATGAAATCTCGTTTCCAATTTGTATTAGAATTATCTTAGTTATAAATTTCATGAAAATTCTTTTTCCGCTTTGCTTGCAAGTTCTACTAGTCATTCATATTATAAACGAATTCCCTCTTTCCACGGTTTAATTATAAGAATAAAGCACAATCCAGTAATACAGTCCAAAGTATAGTTCATTATACAGTCCCAAATACATGCCAACATAAAATACAACCAATTTAAATCTAGTACAACTCATCAATACATCATCATCTTCTCTTCATAGTCATCCGCTGCTTTACTGTTTCTCTGCTCGCCCAAATAAATTGGGGTCATCACAGGTGTCAACCACAGACACAAAATAGGGTAAGTTTATGACAAACACAGTTTAAATAAAACATACATAAAAGAATATATACCCAAATAGTTATAATAATATTTATAAATTAATAAATATGCATGATTCATTTACAGATCAAATCACACCATCTACACAGCACACCGATCAAATCATATCATCTATACCACACACAATATACTCATCAACAGATAATCATTCCATCTACTCATCATGTGATGCATGTAATGCATGCTCATCTTCTTTATATGATGCATGATTTCCAACTTTCCAACACATGACCATAGTCAAGATAGCCCCATCTCAGTGGCACACCTATCCATTCAGTCGGGGTAGGTCAGTGGCGCGCAGGAATGTCACCTCCACCCATGTGATCATCATGGTGGTGTGGTCCTCACTGTGCTTACCCCCCAGTTCAGACACCTCTGAACGCATGGACTCGGTTCAGCTATCTGACAAACAACTTCACGGTTTAACCCCCGCAGGGCATATGCATATGAAAATGCATGGATGATTCATTTTTATCACATATTTAATCATTATTCTTCTTCTCAAATCACATATACCTCAAAACTCAACTTAGGGCGTATGCTTTTTAAATCACAAGTAAAACTTCTTTCAATCGTCACATAAAGCTTTACACCACAGTCCAAGCATACATCCATAGCTCAACAAAACTCTTGGAATCCATAATTAATCTCATCACATTTAACAAAACACAAGGATTCCAATACTTCATCCATCTTTGTTTCTTTAGAACATTTCATCAAACACATGATGTGCTTTTATGGAAACACTCAACAACACATGTAATAACACACAATTTTTGCTGCAACAATTAGCCATGCAATTATACTTCAAATCCAATAACAAAGATTCAAACCAACAACACTTAAACATATTTCATTCATTGTAACAAATTATCAAACATATGGTGTGCAATATTGTATTCATAGATTACTTTTTAAAGAAAGATACTTAAACATTATTCTTTATAAAGTTCCACATCATTCTAAGATTAAATAGTCATATTCCCAACCAATTTCTAGCCTCAAATTAAATATGTAAACATAGAAGGATTTCAGTCAATCATCAAAGTTATAGCAACATATTCTATTAAACAACTATAATTTTAAACAACTATTTAGAGATAGCCATACTACTATTTTTTATCACTTTTAGATTCAAGTTATTTATTCAATACTCATTCCTTAATTTAAAACCAAGTTACTTAGGCAAATAACCATTTAAGCTCTTTGAGACAATTTATCAAACACCTAGATTACCAAGCTTAGTTCTTCTTAAAACCATATAAGAATCTTGACATAAATCTTATTCAAACTTTGATTATCATAAACTTCCCATACCTTGTTTTCCTTAAGCCTTTGGATAGCTTTCTTCCTTTGAAATTGAATGATCCTTGCTCCTAAGGTTGCTAGTGCTTCACGTGAGGTTCCAAGGTATAGGCTCTTGTTTTGTGTTCTATGTAAATGGTAGAATTAGAAATGAATGAGATAGAAGTGTTTTGGGAATGGATGTTGTATGTATGCCTTCCTCCAACCAGCCTCTATTTCGGTCCTACCTCCTTTTTATAAGCTTATTGGTCTTGATTTTTATTACAAAATATCCTAACTAGCTTTCCATGTGTTTAAGTTTTCATTGGCTAGCCATTCTCCTCCTTACAAGTGGCTATTTTCTTGAAAATTCTCAAGGCTTCTCTACTTCTCTTGCACTTAGCTTCCCCCCTTGGACAACCCTTCAATTCGGTTTCTACTCATTGGTTTAGCATGAAGTGCAAAATATCTTCCTAAGCTTTAATACTTTAACTTTCCAAGTGGACCAATGGTGAAAAGTCCTTGTTTTTCTTCTCACCAAGTGTCCAAGTTCTACATTCTTCTCCCTTGTTGCACGTTGTATTTCCTTGCTTGGAAAGCAATCCTCAATTGGTCTCTTTTCTCACGTGGAATGGCCTTAGGTTTAGGGACATTTGGGTTTTTCTTCATTCTTTATTCTTAAGTTTTTCTTCCAAAACCCTTTTTATTAAAATACTCACTCTGGATTTTTAACCGTTGGATCTCTTTAAAATTTTAAGGGTATACTTCTATCCTATATATCTGACTTTTGACCGTTGCGATTTTCGAAATAATGCCTAGACCTATCTACGGGTTCAAAGGAGTCAAGAGGAAGTTTATTTCAAAAAATCTTCTTAACTCATTATTACCTTACTTTACAAATGGACCAATGGCATGTATCCTAGCCTTTTAAGCATCCATGTGTCCATTCTTGAAGTTTCTTAGAGTTTTTCTCCATTGATCTTACATCATACGGTCAAGGCTTTATTTAGAAATTCAAATAAATCCAATTTTCCTTTATTACCTATAATAGTTAGATTCTAATTTCTTATCGGTCCATTTTTCCTTGAATGATTAAAATTACTAAACCAACTCATTTAGAACACTTATTACTCCCATAATTAAGAGAAAATTCTGTAGATTATGTCCATACTTTCTTATAATTTTATGATACCTAAGTTAGTCTATATTAAGCTCTTTTTCAAACTATTTTCCAAAATTCTTAGAAATTACTGTTTATGGTTTTCTGTCACCAACCATGTTGATAATTTGTTGTCTAAAAGTATTTTATCCAATATTTAGGTTCCCAAAAATTTCTACAGTCATCTTGGTCATTTTTAACCTAAAGGGTATTTTGGTAATTTCACCACTCACACTAGGGGTATAGTTGTCATTTCCAAAAATGTTCAGGATATCTCTGTAATTGTTATTCTAAGGGTATTCTTGATCATTTCCAAAACATCCAAAGATATTTATAAGATTTCCTCCTTAAGATATCTTGCTAAAATACCTAAGGGTAATTTGGTCATTTACAAAATGTCCAGGGGTAGTTTCGTCCTTTCCCCCAAATCTTTTTGTATTGCCTCTAATTAACATTTTACCCTAGTAATTGACTATGATTCCCAAAATTTTGGGGTGTTACATGTAACCCGGTATGGGATTGTCTACTTATAATTTGACTCGATTGGTTTCTATGCCTATGAATTGGACCTGTTGAACACAGTTTTGGATTCCTTGGTTAGAATTGGACTATATCGGTCACCATGCATGTGAACGAACCCTGTGTAACCTAGTATGGGATTGTGCGCTTAGAATTTGACTTGATTGGTTTCTATGCGTGTGAATTCAACCTGTTGAACACAATTTTGGATTCTGTGGTTAGAATTGGACTATATCGGTCACCATGCATGTGAATGAACCCTGTGTAACCCGGTATGGGATTGTGTGCTTAGAATTTGACTTGATTGGTTTCTATGCCTGTGAATTGGACCTGTTGAACATAGTTTTGGATTCTGTGGTTAGAATTGGACTATATCAGTCACCATGCATGTGAACGAACCCTGTGTAACCCGGTATGGGATTGTCTGCTTATAATTTGACTTGATTGGTTTCTATGCCTATGAATTGGACCTGTTGAACACATTTTTGGATTCTGTGGTTAGAATTGGACTATATCGGTCACCATGCATGTGAACGAATCCTGTGTAACCCGGTATGGGATTGTCTGCTTATAATTTGACTTGATTGTTTTCTATGCTTGTGAATTGGACCTGTTGAACACAACATTGGATTCCTTGGTTAGAATTGGATTATATCAGTCACCATGCATGTGAACGAACCCTATGTAACCCGGTATGGATTGTCTGCTTATAATTTGACTTGATTATTTTCTATGCCTGTGAATTGGACTTGTTGAACACAATTTTGGATTCCTTGGTTAAAATTGGACTATATCGGTCTCCATGCATGTGAACGAACCCTATGTAACCCGGTATGGGATTGTCTGCTTATAATTTGACTTGATTGGTTTCTAAGCCTGTGAATTGGACCTGTTGAACACAGTTTTGGATTCAGTGGTTAGAATTGGATTATATCGGTCACCATGCATGTTAATGAACCCTGTGTAACCTGGTATGGGATTGTCTGCTTATAATTTGACTTGATTGTTTTCTATTCCTGTGAATTGGACCTGTTGAACACAGTTTTGGATTATGTGGTTAGAATTGGACTATATCGGTCACCATGCATGTTAACGAACCCTGTGTAACTTGGTATGGGATTGTCTGCTTATAATTTGACTTGATTGTTTTCTATGTCTGTGAGTTGGAGCTGTTGAACACAACATTGGATTGTTTGGTTAGAATTGGACTATATCAGTCACCATGCATGTGAATTGGACTTGTGTAACCCAATAAACAAATGTTGTACAGATTATGGCTAGGACTAGAGGAGGAATGCAGCGGCCTGTTGGTGGAGCTCCTGAGAGGCGAAGGTCTACAGCATCCGCTCGTCGAGAAAGGGAGGGTGTTGGTGTTCCTGAGGATCCTCCAGTAGAGGAACCACATATGCATACTGATGTACCTGGAACAGATGATGTAGGTACTGGAGGCTTTGGAGGAGGTCCAAAAGACTGTTCGGTCTTGAGTGGTTATGCTGATCATGTGGCTGCTAAAGTTTGGTTAGGAAAGGTATTTATAAGACGATGACATGTTGTTCACCATTATATGTTTGCTTCTAAGACATTGTAAACATGTGTTCATGTATGTATTGCAGGAACGTGAAGAGCTAAACTTGGCTTCCCATGGACGTAAGGTTACTAAATTTCGGAAGCCAGCTGCTGAGATTAAGGGGTTAGTGGCTACTATAGGCCTTAGTCCACTGATACGGTGCTCAGTGGACATTGGAGATCGGGGATTGCTGTCTGCATTTGTCGAGAGATGGCACCCTGAGACTTCCAGTTTTCATTTGCCGGTCGACAAGTTGACTATTACACTGGATGGCGTCGCCTCCCTACTGCATATACCTGTCATGGGAGTCTTCCATACGTATGAGCAGATAGACATCGGAGAGGCTATTACACTGTTGGTGGAGTTGCTAGATGTCATTGTAGCTGAAGCTGAAGCGGAGACGACACAGTGCCACGGGGCATATGTTCGATTGTCCTGGCTTCGAGAGCTGTATTTTAGACTATGTGAGTCTAGGCAGTGGATACTAGTGATAAACACGTTGTCGACACGCACCAAAACAATTTTACTAAGCTAATTCTGTAGCACAGAGATAAGCTAGGTCGACTCAAAGACACAATCAATATGGTTCTAGCTTCAATTTACCAATAACAGTGAGGGGGAAATTTTATCAAACAGTTTGTGTGCGTAAGTAAAACTTGCAAAAACGTAAACTAAAATTAAATAGCAACACAGAAACTAACAGAATTCAAAAGAAGTGATGTAAAACAGAATTTAAAACATCAATCCAATTCACCTCACCAAGCAATTCGAATCATCATTGTTCTCAGAAATTAATCCTATCATGAAAGTTCATTCAATCTCATTAGAAGCAACTCAATCGACTTAACCCCTAAATTGATTGAAACCACAACCCTAACTGAAATATCATCCAATTAATTATGTGATTAATGTTCGAAATTAGGAAATGAATCCATAACCTAATCCGTTTTCAATCCTAAACGCATTCATAATCATGAAAACATAATAGCAATTGAAGAAGAAGATGAACATTCAAATAGAATTCGAAATACTAAACCAGAACTCAAATTCTCCTTGTGCTTGGGTTGGATTCTTGGATTGATTGAGGATTTAGCCTTCCATGATCATCATCAGTGAAAGCTCCATGAAATGGTTGCAAGAAAATGGAAGCACAGCAAAACAAAAATGAAGAACAATGAAGAACAAGGAAGAATAGTAGAGAGAAAATGAAGAACAAAGGTTTGATTATAAAAACTAAAGGAATGAAAAATAAAACTTGTTTATTGAAAATGTAAAAAGTGGTGTCCAAGTTTCACTTAAGTCACTAATATATGTAGTGACTGAGTTCTGAAAATAAAATGGGCCACAAACAAACCCAAAAATCTAATTATTTGTTATTTACAACCATGAAAGTCAAATTCGCAGCCCAAAATTACAAGTGCAAAGGCGCTAACTTCAAAGCTTAAAATGACCCTCTAAATGGCAGAATAGGCCTCGGGCTATTTCTATCAAACTTGTAGATCTTTTCGTTATCTTTCCAGGGACTCCTAGAAAGCTCCATTCGGAGATTGGTAGCACCCTATAGGTCCTACACAAGTCAAATATGTCAAGTGAGCCAAAAATCCGAAAATACGCAACAATTAGTAATTAAGCCCACTTACTTGCCTAGGCCTAAAACTGAATTAGAATAGGAAAATAAAGGTCCAAGAGAGGTCAAATAAGCTAAGAAGGATAGAAAAATACTCAACTAAAAGCACTCTATCAACTAGCAGCCAGAGCATATCTATTGCATCTTGTTGGTTGCACTTTGTTTGCCAACAAGAGTGCGACACATATAGGTGTTCAATTCTTAGAGCCTTTTCACGACATCAATGAAGCTGCGGGTTTTGCCTGGGGAGCTGGTGCTTTGGTGCATATATATGAGAATTTGAGTTATGCATCAAAACACCACGACAAGCATCTAGCTGGATACATTACTATATTACAGGTAATCTTGTGTCTGTGTGTGTGTGTGGGTTTGTTTTGGTTTGAATCATTTCTGACTTGCACCACATACTAATGTAGTGCTGGATATATGAGTATTTGCCCACTGTTGTGGACGGGGGTGCTTTGGATGCATATGAAGAGACGCAACCGCATGCATGTCGCTGGAAGAGTGCGAAGGCTTTACCGTTAGCGACTTACCGTGCCGGTATGGAGAGATTGAGAGCTGATGACATCTGCTGGACACCATATGCGGAGCACCGACCCCTTAGGGATTTTGAGACGATTAGTTTATTTTCCGGTTTCATTAGATGGGGTCCCCACATCATTAGGTACCTTCTAGACAGGGTAGTTAGGCAGTTTGACCAGATTCAACAGATTCCAGAGCTGCCTATGTCGGAAGTCCCCTCCGCTGACGATGTTGACGATTGATGGGTCCACTTCGCGGATTACCTTATATCGACCGGTGACTTGGTATATTATCCAAGTCACTGTGTTGCTGGATATATGGAGTGGTTCTATCGTGTAAGGACCCTCAGTGTGGCGCGGTTGGCGCCAGATCCCGCGCGGTTAGCGCCGGGAACCTTAGCAGGAAAATCCTGCCAAGGGTGTGGCGCAGGTAGCGCCAGGGATGGCGCTGATGGCGCCAGACCCACTGGAATTCCACACTCAGAGCGCCAGGGCCACGCCAGGAGCGCCATGGTCTCTGGAAAGTGGCGCCAAGTTCGTGCTGAGAGCGCGATATTCTCTGGAAGTTGACGCCTGGGGCGTCAATGTGGCGCGAGGAGCGCCAAATGATTTCCAGCCCACGCGGATGGCGCCATAGGTGGCGTGGGTGGCGCGGAAAGTGGCCAGGAAAACCAATTCTCTCTGGTTTTCAGCTCAGACAGTGCCAGATGTGGCGCGGATGGCGCCACAGGTCAAGAGAGGATGGCGCGAGGGTGCCAGGGTGGCGTGGAAGGCGCCAAAGGTTCTGGAAGTTGGCGCTGGGGGCGCGGGAGTGGCGCTGGGAGCGCCAGGCCCACCGCCATGGTGGCGCGATCAGCGCCAGAGGTGGCGCGATTCGCACCAGACCTCGGGCAGGCCTAGTATATAAAGGCTAAAACGCGAATTTTGAAGGAAAATCAACTCCTTCTTCTTCCCCAACGCCCAAACCTCCATTGATGCTTGCCCAAGCTTCCTAGGATCTATTTTCTTGACCTAGACACCTCCCTACGACCTTTAATCTTGAGAGAAACACATTGAGAGCTTTAACCCTTCATCAATCCTCTTGGAAACCCCTCTTTGAGTGAGAATCCAACTCTCAAGGAAGCTCAGAAACTTGAGTATTGGCAAGGACCCAAGGCGCAGAACGGACAATAGAGCTAAGAAAAGCTGTCCTCCAGCCTTTCTGGTCGCCATTGAGGTAAGAAACTCAAGTTTCTCTGGTTGATTTTGTATTTGGGGTTTTCTGTGTTTTGGTGACCCATGTGAGCTGGGGCTAGAATTAGCCCAGGGTCCTGTAGAGAAACTTGTTCAAAGCGCTGTAGTGATGAAGGATTAGCTTTCAGATTTTGATTCAGTGAATTTTGAATCTTGGCTCTGTGGGTTGCATGTGTGGCTGTGTGATGAGTCACTAGTTGAGATTATGACATGCTAGAGCCTTGATTATGTTTGAATTGAGCCTGAGAGGCTAGTTGAACAGTGCCTTGGCTGAGGTTTAGACCGTTCCTGTGATAATTGAATTATGAGGCTGATGTGAGCTTGTGCTCAGATATGTGTTTGCATTGAGTCTGGGATGACTCAGATGCTTGATATTCAACCTTGGTAGACCTTGTATGGTCTGTGAGAAGCCTAGTGAGGGCTTGACTTGATTGAACCCTAGGATAGGGGAATTCTGATATGCTATGTTCTGTGATTGAATGCCTGTTGGTTTGGTTTTGATATGAACCTACATATGCCTTGATTAGGGCTTGACACTAAAGGTGTCGGTGGCGGGTGCCACAGAGCAGGGAAAGAACTGCAAAGCGAGACTTTGCCAGGTAAGTTCTGTGTCCCTGGGGGATGATTTCCCACATGGTTTGCCACACCACACTCCGGGGGAGTGGTGGTCATATTCATGATGCATGCATTTGGTTGTTGCATCCTCATAATGATATGTGTGTGCATCTGTGCTTGTTATGTGATATGATTGTGATAGATCTATTGGCCAGTAGATAGATATGGACCTCCCTAGGAGATGGGTTTCTTCCTAGTTTGGTTGGCTCTTGGTCGATGATATCCCAGGGAATCGGTGATTCCTACAAACCAAGGGAATAGAAGTTGAGGTAGGTCCTTCTATTCTCGGAGGTACCATATATGTGCATCCATGCGAAGGGGTAGCACCCAATGGGATGGCACGGGTGTGAGTTTCCGGTCTCACACTGATATAGGCGTTGAGGTAGCTCCGCTAGGTGTTGAGGTAGCTCCGCCATGTATGGATGACTTGCTCATATGGTTATGAGGGCCAGAGGGCCGGGCCAGTGGGCCATTTGCTTGTGATTGCCTGATGTGTGTTTCATGGAAAGTGGGTCAGGGTGGGGGAGATTCCTCTAAGGACCCTGAGCTTACTGAGATATGTATCTCACCCTGGTTGGAGATTTATTTTTACAAGTGACTCTTCTAGAAGAGGAGAACAGTCTCAGGGCAGGAGGCCCTAGTGGAGACATGTCTGCTTGGCCGGTGGCAGCAGAGGGAGCTTGAAGGCTCAGTTTTGTTTGGATTCTGTTTTGTACCCTTGATAAAGGCTGGTGTGTGTACACCTGAGTTATGTATAGTTTTGTATACCCTCGGTGAGGGCAGATATTCTTTTGTATCACCACGGTGTGGTGTGAGACTGATGTATATATGTATGTACAGAACTGATGTTGATATGATATATGATGTTCCTCCTGGGTATACTTGTTATGTTTCTGATTATCTACCTATATGTGTAATGGATGAGAAACCGGATCAGCAGGGGTGTGATATATCTGTCTTGTGTTTATGTTTTTGTGTTGTGCTTTTTATTCCATGCATAATGAATCAAGAAAAGCGATTTTGTGCTTCCGCTTAGTTTTTAAATAATGATTTAAGCGCTTAACTGATATTATTAATGATAACGCACCGGAGGCCTACGGGGTGTTACATATCGGATCTCAAATCCGTTTATGACTCCGACACGCTATGCACAGGCCCATTCACATGCTCCACCTGGGCCAAGCACTGATCCCTTTCCCCCCTGCATCAGATGTTTAGCCCCCTGCAGCAGATGTTCATCCCCCTCATCCAGATATGGGTCCACATGCATCAGATGTTACTACGGAAGACCAGTCGCCAGCACATGTAGTGGTAAAAATATTACAATTTCTTTATCCATTGTGTTATCAGATTTCATTACATTGTCTAATGCATTTTGTTGTTTTGTTGTCATTTCAGTCTGTTTGCCAACGGCTGGCTGAGGGTTTGCAAGCCTTTATCGATGACAGCCTTGTTACAGAGGGAACGAATGCATACTCTAGGACACAACAGATTTTGCTTCTCGCCCGCAGTGTCAGGGACTACGACATTGTATATAGCCATAGACGACGGCCTAGAGATGCACATCGGAGGCGCCTAGAGTAGTCCATCATTGTTTTTTGTACTGATGACGACATTTATGTCTGACATAGTTGTTTATGTTTTTTTTTTTGTTATGTTGGGCAAACTTACTTGGTTATTTATACCTATATATTGAGACAGTTATGCAAATTGACAGTTTATTCATTGTTAAAACCGTTCTACACATCTCCTAACTCTACATGTTCAGTACGCAACCTCATACATCTAGCATACATTTGCATTCTACTAATGTAATTATTGGGCCAGGCTTGTGCTTCGCTGGTACAGTGAGTATCCCACAGGAACGCAGTCAACGGCAAAGGACAATTGTCCTTTAATAAAACATGTTTCATATAATAACATTAGACAATAATGAGTTTGACAGATTTATGTAGTTGCATAAAATAATTAAATTAATGTCATACCTGAACAAAGTGATTACCAAAAACATGACCGATACACAGAATGCGATGAACTTGGGGATCTCTAGGGGGTTGGTTTCTTAAAGGAAAAAACGTCATACTTTGCTGGAGTGAAAGAGATACTACAATAACGTTATATCTTAATGCAATTACATGCACCATTTTCGTAATATCCATCCATTTATCCACGATAACCTGTAAATAAACGGTTATTCAAATATATTTAATGTGCATCATTTGCCTTGTTATTAAATTCATATAATGATTAAACCAAATGAACTTTTACCTTCAACAATCCATCAACCAGTAGGGACTGCTTTAAGGTTTCAAATCTATGTATACCACCAAACAAGGCTATATATCCATCAGTCCACTCTCCAAGTTTTCTGAGCAAATGATTGCGTACCAAGGACCAAGATTCTTCATCATAACCTAATAACGCAACAATTACACAGTATCCGCAATTACCATCTGCTTTGACACAGTGACATTCAAGATGAACTTCTGAATAAATGGATGAAATTTATCTAGCATCGAAACCATCCCGTGTTGCATCTGAACATCACATGAGGAATTGGACTGTTTTGGAGTGGCTCAACTATTCTGCACTAAATGAAACTCGTCTACATACTCAAAATAAGATGGGTCCTTTCTCGTTGACCTTTCGTGCTTTGTCATCTTCTTCTTTGGAGCACCTTTAGTTTTGATCTTATCAGGGGGAAGGTACATGAAATTTAAATCAGGGTACGCAATTTCTTTAAGTTTACTTTTAAGTGTCATTTTCCCACACAAATCAAGCTTTTCAAAACGGTTTGAAATGGCTTCCATCTCATCAGTTATGGTGACTTCGGAATCATGTATACCTTCACTTGAAAAGTTTAACCTCCACCAAAAAATATGAACGCTGTCAATTTGAATGCTACCAACCACATACTTTGCTAGCTCACATGCACAAGGCAAACCATGCGTTGTTCTCATAACACATCCACACCGAGAAGGATTTTTCCCTGCATAATGAACTCGCTCATACTTAGCAGCAATTTGGTTTAACACGTACCTGGATATCATGCCAACAAGTCTCTTGTATAAAGTGACTTTAAAAACATGTCCTACAACATGTGTGCTTTTCTCCAAAGATGCCTTGATTTCATTATATTGCAAGATGATCATGTTGTTCATCGCATCCAAACAGTGCATAAGTCTCCATAACTGATGAGATGGAGACTCCACCCTGCATATGGGTCATTTAATCAATTAATTCAAAATACAATCCACCATGCATATGGGTCATTTAATCAATTAATTCAAAATACAATAAATTTATGGAAATATCAATGTAAGCAGTGTCAAATAACAAACTTACCTGTTTGTTGTTGTATTTCCAAAATGCATGACTTTGTTTGTCCATGCTGTGACAAATTTTTCTTTGTGGGGATTCAACCAAGTGTCTTTAACGTAATCAACATACGTAGGCCACGGTGCACATGCAACATCAAACTTCATAACACATTCATGATATTGCTTTTCGGTAGCACAATCAACAAGACTTCCCCATGCTTCCATCACATACTCTCATGCATGACTCTGCCTAACATAAGTTTTGCATTTTGCCTTCACATTCTTGTCAATGTGAAACCGACACAATAAATTGGTTGAATCTGGAAAAACACATTTCACAGCAGTCATCAAGGCTGAATCTCTGTCGGTAACAATCACCCTTGGGAAGAATTCACTTTTAAAAAATATCTCTCTAAAGTGTTCAAGGGCCCAAACAACATTGTTGATGCGTTCTGACTCTAAATAGGCAAATGCAAATGAAAATGTCATCCCAGTAGGTGTCACACCAACAATGTCAAGTAAAGGAAGTATGTACCTGTTTGTTTTATAGGTACTATCTATGAGGAACATCATATGATATGCATTACTCAGCTGTACCGCATCTGGATGTGCCCAAAACAAATCACATACAACATTTTCATCCTTCAGTCGATGCCAATGAATATACATGTCGCGTTCAAGAAGTTTCATTAGCTGTTGCATTTCAGTATTGTCGCCTCTTGTACGCGTCCGGTATGCATATTTTGCATTGTAAACTTGCTTCAAACTTGTTACATTATCGGCATTGTGCTCCTTCATAGTTAACAGAATATTTCTTGGTTTAACCATAGACCGTGTCATATCAGCAACAATCACTTTTTCCTCCTCAGTTATTCGACCAGCATATGGGTGTCCACAGAATGACTTGGCCTAAACATGATTATGATTGCCACATATTAGGTTCACCATCCACCCTTGTCCTCACAGGGTTGGTTTACCCCGCAACTTAAAAGGACACTCACATTTTCTGGTGCTAGTCACTGAAGGTGTGAAACCTTTTTTCTATGCTCTATATTTCCCACTCCTTTCACAACCAATTAACACAAAAGACGTTCTTCCCACTTTTCCAGTTTTTGTGTCACTCCTCATTATAACCGCTACAAAACCATTCTCAAATGCAACCGTACGAGCCCATTTCAATATCGCATCACGCGATTCAAACACTTACACAAATGGATAATTCATATTTAATATGCTAAATAGAATCATATAACAACTTTAAATACATTCAAATACACATGGTTACCTCATTCATTTGGAATGCTGCAGAACAATCAATAATGCTGCAGAACAATCAATTAAACAAGCATTGTCCTCAAACGCATCGGGGTCTACACCATTGTCTTCATTACACTCGAATGCATCAGCGTCTGCTCCAATGTCTTCATCCATATTAACTTCTTCTGACATTATACTGTTATACATCCAGTCATCGTTGTCCATCCTAACAAACAACAAATTAATTTAACATAAAAAGCTCCATCTCAAAGCTAAGACAATTACACACAAATAAAATATACAGGATGCATGCCTGACACGCATGCAATGACATTGACAACACTATGACGAATGCTATAAAATAAGTTTGTGGTCCTCTAATTGGTGGCCAACAATTTTTATAGAACGCATGCCTGATACACCATGTTAAAGGGTAAAATGACATTGACAACACTATGACAAATGCTACAAATTTGAAATAACACATGTGAAATGGTAAAACCTCAGTCGAAATTGACAATACTATGTACCATACCGATAAAAGACAAAAATTTATAATGACATGTCTCAATCAACGTTGGATACCAAACAAGGCTCTATCACAAACACAATCACACAACTATAAATAACACAAAACACCCTTAAGACAACCACACACTCTCACACAACAGACCTTCACAACCAAAAATTTCATCTCACTACTATGGTATTCTTAGGAGAAACAAGCAGTTAAACCATTTCAAACTCCAAATTAGCATTCATTTTTCCAAATGGATCAATCAAACACAACCAAATTGGTGTTTCTTTCCAATGTCCCACTCCAATACCAATGCGTGTTGCAACACCCCAATATTTTTACTTATTGAATACGGATTTGAAGTAGTCCTTTAGTATGATTAGAAAATTAAAATTTACTAACTAGCAAGATTTTTAGAATTTAATACATATTTTGAAATAAAATTTAATTTAAGTTATTTTAATTACTAGAAAATTCTAAGAAAATGATGAGCATAATCTTGGGAATTTCCTTGTAAATAAAGGCAAAATAGACTTAGTGATTAAGATAGTTTAGTGATTTTATAAATTAAAACAACAAGGAAATAAGTTTTTTGCCATTAGAGGAAAGTGTAATAGCTTTGGTCTTTGAAGCAATAGGTGGCCGTGTGACTAAGGGAAAAAGGAATTGGAAAAAAATCTAGATGGATAGGAATTATTTTATATGCCATGTGTAAGCAAAATCACTAGAAACCAAAATAAGACAAAAGGAAGTAAATATCATTGGAACCAAGGGAGTTGCTACGGCCAAAAGGAAGAAAAATCACAACCAGCCTTGAATCCTAAATGCCACATGAAATTAAGTAAGAATAAGGATGGAGGGGCCAATTCAAGAGAAGTAAAAGATTAGCCAATTAGGAGTAAGCATGTGGCAAGATAAAGGAATGATTGGGGGGACCAAAGGAATAAAGTCATAAATGCAAAGCATCTTCTATTATTGCAAGAAAAAAAATCAACTTAAGCTTATCAAAGAGAGCTACATCCGTGTAAATCATTGAGGAAAGAAGGATTGTGTGGACCAAAGGGCTAAGCCATCAACCAATAAGAATAAGGCAATCATTGTACCATGCTATATAAGGAGGTGAATGAGGAAAAATTTGGGA
>PYAF01003480.1:31130-55038 GCA_007407185.1 Glycine tomentella
ATTTCTAAGTATGTAACAAAGAAAAAAAATAATAAAGATTTGATACCAAGATTTATGGAAAGAAGCATTAAGTGGTGTGATATACCTGTGTGATCCTTGATGTAGGATTAAAGAAACAAAAATTCACAACTTGATTTAATGAGTACAAATAATAATGTTGTAGTGAACAATGGAGATATAATGTGTGATGTGATGAATAGTGAGAAAATAAGATGAAAAGAGTTATTCAAGCATGATTCAAGATAATGAAAATGATTTGAGAAGTGTATCATGTGATGATGTGAGTTAGAGATGAAAATGATGAGAAGAAAAGAATAATTAAAAAGATGAAAAATGAATCATTCATGCATTTTCATGTGCATCTACCCGGTGGGGTAGAATTTGAGACGATGAGCTGATCCTCATAAAGAGGTGTGTCAGATAACTAAACTGAGTTCCATACGTGTTTTAAACTTGGGGGTAGTTGAGACAGTGAGGACCACACCACCATGATGATCACATGGGTGGGAGTGATACTCCTACGCGCCACTGGGCTACCCTGATGGGATGGATAAGTTCGTTCCACTAAGGTGAGGGTGGGGTTATCTGACTGTGGCCACAATTGTTGAGACGTTGAGACATTGAGAAGTTGAGATCTCAGTCATGCATCATATAATAAGATAAACATGCATTTCATGACAATTATGTGTGTGAAAATGACTTATTTATATATATATATATTCTGTATAATTGTTCATGTGTATTTATTATTTGTATGTTGATATTTAAATTTTGTTTATCAAGACTGACCCTGTGTTGTGTCTCGTGGTTGACACCTGTGATGACCCCAAATTATTTGGGCGAGCAGAAAAGCAGTGATATGGATGCCGTACGAGAAGATAGGATGAAGATTGTGTGCTGTTTCTTTGCTTATGACGATCTATGCTTGTGCTGTATTATGGACTGTTTATATATGGGACTATGGATATGTAATAATGAATGGACTGTATGGTATGTGTGAACGTCATGAACTATACAATTTAAATAACGCGTAAAACTCTTATAATTTTTAAACTCGTTCTTAAACCAACGGAATTTTCATTTGAACCTTCATTTATAAATTCATTTTCAACCAAGATTCGTTTAAACATTTATTCTTTCTGTTTTTTTTTGAATTTTTTTTAGCAAATAAAAAATAAATACGTAATAAAAGCAAAGCAAAAGCGGTCGTTTCACATGTTCCTAATGAGTGTTCTTTTCAGTCACTCGAGACTAGAATGCACAACACCCTTCTCCTAACCAATAACCAATGTGTGAATGAAATCTACTACCGAAAGTCTTCCCTAGATGTAGCTCAACAATATTTTTTTGATTCTCTGCAACTGAGAAATGATGATGATGTTTGCACAATGTTAATGTGCAGCGAGTAATACTCGTGTGTTGGCCCTATAGAATTATTGTGTACCATCAACAGAACACCTGATGATATACTCAACCTACTTCGATCCATCATCATCCCTACACATGATGCAATCTTATATTACATCGGCAAATGGAACATACCACGCAAGCAAATTTTGTGGGTTATTCCTTCACTGGAACAAATCCAATCAGATTTGAAATTCCTTCAGGATCCAACATTCAAACACTCAAGGATGTCATCAAGCAAGTTGTGCCTATAGAGGTCCCCCCTAATGGAATTCACAACTCACAAGTGGTAAGAAAATTGTTTTTTCGAAAGTCATCCCATGCAAAATATTCACACCACACAATCGAATATCACATAGTAGAGTTTATGACCGATGAAGAGGTGTTAAAGAGATTAACAGAATCCAACTACTGGAAACGTTTTGTTCAATCGAAATTTTAGCTATTTTTAACAAACCAGTTACCCAACAAGCCCTGATAACAGATGCAGATGTTGGCCATGATGCTCACTACAATGATTGAAACGGAACAACAAGACATATTCTCTGCACACTATCCTTCGTTATTTTCATTTTATTAATTTGTGTTTTTCTCAAGTTTGTCTCTCTGTCTCTCATGTGAATCACAGTTATTCAAAGTGTTTTTTATTTTTATTATGTGCAATCCTTCATTATTTTCATTTTATTAATTTTTGTTGTTTTCCTATTTGTCTCTCTGTCTCTCATGTGAGTCAAACTCATTCAAGGTGTTTTTTTATAATTATTATATGCAACTACGTGTATTTCTTATTATTCATGTTTTTCCATGTTAGTCCTCATTTATGTTGTTTAATTTATCAAAATAAACTCAATTTTATTCAAAAACATATTTGCAACAACTTTACGAATTCTAAAAAGAAAAAAAAAACAGCAATCTCAAACCATACGGATTAGCCAATCCGTATTAACCATACGGATTAGCCAATCCGTATGTGTCATACAGATTGCGTAATTTGTGTGTGTCATACGATTGGCTAATCCATATGGTTCATACGGATTGGATAATCCGTATGAGTCATACGGATTAGACAATTCGTATGAAACATACGGATTAGACAATCCATATGACACATACGGATTCTCCAATCCGCATGAGTCATATAGATTGCATAATCCATATGTGTCATACGGATTGACTAATCCGTATGTTTCATACGGATTGTCTAATTCGTACGACTCCTACAAATTACCGAATCCGTGCAATCCATACAGATTACCGAATCCGTACGACAGCAAAAATCACCACTTACCTCTCTGCACTGCGACGATGCACACCAGCCTCCGACAGCCACCACACATCCAATGAAATGGACAAAATGCCACCAATAATCACCAACCAAAATGACACCAACACCTCAGGCGATCCAAATGAGCAACAAAAAACAAACCAAATGCTTTGGAAATGTTGAAATACACGTGATATAGCTCAGCTTGCCTTCAGGGGTACTTTTGGATTTTTTTTAAAAAATAATGGTGTAATAGAAATATTGAATGGTATATTAAGAAACACTCATTACCAACATGGCATCCGTCTAGCCCACATATGGGAAAGAAAACAAGTTAAAGTTAATGGGTTCAATTTGTTTATAAAAAAGTGGTTTTTAAGAGACATAAAGAATTTACTTCTTAAAAACAACAAAACGCTATTTTTTTTTCCTTGCAAAAAAGTAATTTAGATAAACACATAAAAAATAGACAAATATTTATTTTATTAAAAAGTCTTTTTTTTTTAAATAAACACAAACAAATATCTCAATATCCATATTAAAAGTTAAGATAGATCTATTGATTTAAGATTTTAAGATAGTATTTTGACATAAAAAAAACACGCAGATTTTAAAAAATTATGTAAAAATATAATGACTATAAATTTTAAAGATTTTTTAAAAAAAATTATGATTAGAATTTTATAATTTAGATTTTAATATATTTATAATATATCAATACATAAAATTTGAAATTTAAAAGAACTTTAAAAGTTTATAAGATTTTAAAGAATATCATAAATTTTTAAAAAATATTTAAAATTGTAAAGAGCTGATAAAATGATAGCAGGTAAATAATATAAAGTTTATGACTCATAGAAACCCTTAGAAGATTAGATTAATACGATGTTTCTAAAGTTTCCATAACCAATAAAAAATCAAAATAACTGTAATATCTTCTCTGATGTAAACCCATAAAATTCTTGTCTCGCTTCACGTGCGATATGATTCAATCTTTACCTGCAGCCTTCCTCTATGTGCCATGATGCCTAAACTTTTCTTCTTCTTGTTTTTTTTTTTTCTAATGAAATTATATGTTTTTTTTGTCCGTAATAAAAATGTATATTAATAATAAAGGTACCAGAGGTACCGATTCGAAGAATATAGTAGCTCTACTGGTTACTGCATAAAATAAAATAAAAAAAAAGTAGCTCCCCTGGTTAAACAATATTTACCACACGAATTCTGTAAAAAAAAAAAAAAAATGTAACCGAAAACAACAACAATAGTCCAATAAAAACAACTTATACCCACTCACAAACTAAGAAGAAAAGTATCACCCCCCATCACCCACTTGCCATATGTGATGGGAAAAGAAAAAATTACAACCGGTAGAAATAGAGAAAAGGAAAAAAAAAAGTCTGGGAAAATCCTAAGGATTATTTGATGATGTGTTATTTATATTTTTTACTAAAAAAAATCTCATAAAACACATTAAAATTCATCTTAACAAAAAATTAAACAAAATTTATATATTTATAAATACTACATGATTTTTTTTATAAATTTTAAAAATATTAATTAAACACCAATAAATTTTTATTATATTCTTTAAAAAAATTTAATTATCTTGATTAAATACCACAAAATTGTTATTAAAAATATTTTAAAATTCTCTAAAATCCTAATTAAATACACCTATGAAATAAGTAATGAAATAAGTAAATAAACAAGAAAAACTTGTCCAAACTAAATAATAATGATATAACATTAAAATTTAATTAATAATAATAATAATAAAGATTAAATACAATTTAGATTAAATATATATAGGTTGATTTTTTATCTTTTAAAAATTTAATTTAATCCTTTATATTTTTAAATTGAATTAAAATTACTCTTTTGAAATAATGATGTTTTTTTATTTTAAGACACAGTTTTAATCTTTTTTATCGATTTAAGATATGAAATTTATTTCATTAGATTCACTTACATAAAAATTATAAACCTTAAGTAATTTTTGTAATTTTTGAACTAAAGAAAGTCATCAACGTGAACAAAATAACTTTTTTAAGCAACACGGTTAAAATCATGAATACGTGTTTTCTTTTGAAACATGAATTCATGTTTAGAAACTATTTGTTGGCTGTTGGCTTAGGATACAAAATTTAGTGTGTTTGAAGGAACGTTGAAAAATTAATTTTGAATAAAATTGATTTTGTAAAATTACTTTTGATTTAAATTGATTTTGAAGTAATATGATTTATATTTAAATATTTTTATTATAAAATTAAGTAATGAGTAAAACTCAGTATATATAGTTTTGGATCTAACGCAAAACTACTAAAGTTGTTTGAAGTTAGAATTAATTATGGACTTGAATCAATTTTGATCTATTCTCCAACTAGAAATCCAAACACATGAAAATTTATTCAAAATTAATTTTAAACTCAAAATTAATTCTCTTTACAACAAAATAGCGTTTTTTTAGCTCTCTCAAAATAAAATCTATTTCAAAATATATGATGATTGCTTATTTCAACATGGTATAATATATAAATTTCATGCAAAAACTTTTTTATATTTATTGTCGATAATCAAAAATATATATTTATTTTTTATAATATTGTGTATGAGTCAGATATATTATAACACATTCATCATATTTCATTGTGAATATATAGTAAAATCTGATAAGTGTGATATAAAATATGATAATTGAGATTTTGGATAATTACATGAAATCAAATACGCACGTACATAAAATATGGATTTGTCTACATGGTCACGGGAGCCCAGGCTCTCTTTGTTTCCAACACTACTACAAAAAATCCATTTTACGACGGTGTATTTTAGTCGGTTGTCGCGAAACCGTTGTAGAATGGGGGGCGATGGCATTTGCGTAATTAAAATGAACATTTCAAAGACGGTTCATGTCGAAACCGTCTTAGATAGTTAAAAATGACGACGACTTTAGTTTAAACGTCTTCGTTTTGGTGTTTCAAAAATTTTAAATGAAAATGGAAAAATTAAAACGGCAGCGTTTTGTGTGTTGCGTCTTCATTTTGGTCCCAATTCGTGCCCTAAACTCCAAACACTCTCCACCCTTGCTCAACGTTTCCTGACCGTTGTTCATTTTGGTGACTGGATTTGCTCTAGGTCCGTTCTTCATTTTGCTCCGTCTCTTGAGTGGGTGCCGACATCTTCAATTGGGTTATTCAGGTATGATCCTTTTCACAATGGTTCTCCTGTTCACTTCCAATATGAGTGTACGTAACTCTTTTACACACTGTACATGTTGTATTTCTTCTCTGACTACAAAATTTCAGAATAACAATATAGACACAAAAACAAAACAGAAAATTTTAAGCCAATTAATCTGTTCAAGTTGAAGTTAATCTGTTCATCTTGCCAAGAAAAACACTCTTTTACACTCTGTCATTTACATGTATAAATCAAAAACCAAATAAAGAAAGTTTAAAGTACCAACCTCATGGTTAGTGGTTGATGTCTCAGTAGCTTCTTATGAAGGATCCTTAACATGTCTACTTTAACTTCTGTACCAAAATTTTGTTATTGCTTGCTAGTGAAGATATCTGTAGATAAATCACAACATTTTCAGCAACCAAGATAAAAGGAAGATATCTCATGTTTAAGCATATCATTTATCAAAGTCTTATTGTCTGTTGATCTTTTTCTACCTCATCTATCATCAAGATCATTAATATTTTTAAAAAGAATACTGGAAAAACCACATGCATGGGGCACTGCATCAACTTGGTGTGTTACAGTACAACTTATTCTTCTTACTCAGAATTTTCAATCAAGTTAGTTTCGTTGTAAATTAAATGTAAATAGGAAGAACCCACATGCATGATGACACAGATTAGAAACATAAATAAATCTTATTCAGCAAGTGGAAAAATCAAAGGAAAAGAATGCTTAGTCCTGTCACTCATACTGTGCTTATGCACATGAACACTTGAATATGAAACAAGTAAAGTTCATACCCCAAAGGCAAGGTAAAATATGCATGTGCACTATAACATTGATGTTTATCCTATACCAAGGCATCAATCTGTCTATAGAGATGAGATGTACATGAAACTTTGTGAAATCTGAGTAATTGGAAGTGGTCGAGGAATTAAGGCAAGTGGAAGGGTATGATTATGAATTGTGATTCATTTCATCTCAAATAAAATTTCTCTATCTTGGTCTTTACCTTTTGCTTAAGACGCTCTCTCTCAACAGCCAACTGTGTTACCAATTTTTTGAACACTTTGGCCCTTTTTCCAATGTCCTTTACAGTTGCCGTTTTCAGTTCCTCCTCTCGTTGAAGGGACCCCTCAAGGTTTTCCAATTGACTCCACAAAAAGATGAGTTCCTCATTCAACTCGGCATTAGATTCTGACAATATGATACAATTGTCCTCTGCGCTGTCAGCCCTGGCCCCAGCTTTAGAAACCTTTGACTTGAGATCCTTTATCACATTTTCCATATCTCTAATTGTGGAATACAACTTACTTTGTTTCTCTTGACTAGCTTTAGCAGATACTGCCATTTTCTGCAATCGTAGATTAGATTCGTTCAACTGACTCTCTAGCAACTCTGCTCGTGTAGATGTTCCTCTCAAAAGAGGCAGCTCCTCATCGAGTTTCGAATTAGTCTCCATCAATAAGTTACACTTAGTTTCTGCAGTATTAGCCCTACTTTCCACATTAGATACAACTTCTTTCAGTTCAACAATAATACTCCCCATGTCTCTTGCTTCAGAACACTTAACATTATATTGCTTCTAATATTCATCAGCAGAGAACTTTGCATTTAGTAGCTGAAATTCAGATTCTTTTAGCTACTTCTCAAGTGAAGAGACCTTATTACTTAAAACAGAGACCTCAGAATTGGCAAAGGTTAGTTTATCTTCAGCATCTTTTAGATTATCCTCAGAAATCTGGAGTTTACCTAAAAGGCCTTTTAAAATTCCCAACAGAATCTCACTTGCATTGTCTGCCTCAAGCCATCTTTCCCAAACATCAATTGCTTCTTCCTCCATGTTAACAAGCTCTTGCTCTGAAAATCTTATCCTTAGTATGCTATTTTCTTGAATTTGTCTCGAATCATTTATATCCTTCTGAAGATCCATTTCTCTTGCTAACGATTTCTCTAGCATTCTCAGAATATGTCTTTGTTGCTCAATTGTTTGCAGTTTTATCTCTACATTTGCATGCAAAGATTTAGAGTCCTATCTGATGATTTCACCTGCATCACCATTACCTATTATCATTGAAAATCCCCCAAATAAAATAAAAAAGAAACCTTTACAAAAAAATAACAACTATTCACACAAATCTATTCTTAGTTGTCATACATGAATCAAGAAACAGAAATTTAGAGCTAGTCAGGTCAATGATCTTCACAATTCTTTCTTCTTTCACTTTTTATTCTCTTTCTATTTTGTAATAAAAGTAATGTAGAAGAAAAGTTATGGCAGCTTTCACACAATCAATTTCACAGGGAAGTAGAACAGATATCCCAGATAATAGCACAGACACAAAAGAATACCCTTTAATAACAACTTCATCAAAACATGAAGATTTAAATGTGTGATTACTGCACTGTTTATAATTCAAATGCAACAACATTTGTGAATAATTAATATATAGGATTGTAGGTACGCATAATGAAGGCGAATAAGAAATTAAAAATGTGGGGATGTTACTATTATTATTAACTGGTTTATGATTGGCATGACAAGATTGTACACTAAGATACGACGTTGTAGCTCTTCCACAATTGATGTCATCATTTTAGGCTCTGCAGCTGATGTACCTGAACTGCACATTTATAGCATACTATATTATTAAGATTGTTGATATAAAATACTAGAAACTTATAATAAAGGAATGAATGAACAATTTATATAGTAGTGGTTGCATAAATTTATGTATAGTAGCTGCATAACATTTATGTTATTGGGTGAGTAGTGATGAGAGAAGAGCCTTCCCCAACAGCAATCTTGTGGATATATGGGAAGATTCTTTCATAAGTGGTGACTGGAGCACACCTGTTAAACTCTGCTATGTCCGTTGTATTTTTTTCACCCCTCATATACTTATTCAAATACTCTGTTTCCCTATTCTGAGTTAAGATTTGGTTCAAAAGGCCTTATTGAACTTTAGTAGCCTTCATTGTCAACCTCTCTATCTCCTCCAATGCTTCCTCACCTTTGTACTCTAACTTATTTCCATCCATGACCTTTAAGGAATGTGCATATAGGATGAACATAGTGGTTGTTTGTGTAGATTGAAAGATAGGCCCTTTTGTAATTGATACTCAGAGATGGAAGCAATGTCATCTCTAGTTTTAGTGGTATTGAGTCCAAATTGCAGGTCCATCTATGTTGCTGCTATAATACTTTGTTAACAGAACAAGGATTAAAAAATGTGGTGCAAGATGTTAAAATCAAATAAGAAAGGGTTGAATAATTTGGACGAGTAACAAAACCAAAATATGATGTTTGACGATTCTATTATCCCATCATACTTGTGTAGTTTCAACAAATCAGAGAAGTATTATTCTTTTGTTGCTCTTGTACCTCTTGTGGGTTCCAAATATGAGGTTGCTTATACAATTTGCTAGCTATGCTTCTGTTAACTATACGCAACAAAGCCTTAATTTTATATTCATAAGAACAATTGTTACTACATATGTCTAACATTGTATTACTTAAATGTTGTTTGTTGTTGTAGGTGTTCGCTTTGTACTCAGTTAGGACCTTAACGGGTCTTTTAACTTAGTGTTGGTTATCAAAACACAAACTCATTGATCACGTCGCCCTCACCGGATTCTACTGTTTTTCATTTTTACCATATTTTCAGGTATGCCCGTTGTTTTCCAATAGATGACTATAGTTTACATTCTTCATATTGAGGTAGTAGATCCTAGAATATGTTACATTGTTGATGTTGAGCTCGTACATCATTATGGTTGGTATGTAAAGGGAAGTTCTCCTGCAATTGGGTATGATGGATACATATATTAGGTTTGGGGGGTTGTATATCCTGCAGTCTTTGCAATATCCTGCTGCATCATTCTTATTTGGTGATATTCTGACTTGACAACCATTGAGGTGAAAACAAATAGTTTTGTCCTTTGTTTAGATCCCTATAATGCACACAAAATCTCCACCCTCCATCCTTCTTGCTGACCAACATAACAAAACTTGCATAAGGGTTGCTACTAGGTGTAATATTTCCTAATTTCAACATATGTTTAACCAATTTTTCAATCTCATTATTATGGTTCTGTGGAGGGATACCTATAAGGCCTCACCTTAGGAATGTCATATCCAAACTTCAATTGAATCCCATCATCATGTTTCATTAAATGAGGTAGACCACTAGGGTCCTAAAATACCACCCTAAATTGTTGCATTAAACTTTCCATCCATGTAGGCACCACACATACATCCTGAACATTTTTGTATGCAATGTTGAAAACACAACAGAATACCTTATTCTTCACTCCTCAAAGCTTTAAAAATGGACCTGATGGAAGCTACAGACCTCGTTATGGCAGGTTCTCCCTTCAATACAATATATGCTTCCTCCATAAGAATTTTCAAATTCATCTATTTGAAATTTGGTTTTAGTTGTGCCAAAGCTTGGCTAGCCACTTCATTCCCAAAACCACATCCACCTGATCAACACCACAATTCAAAACCTTGGACACAATGTTTATATATATATATATATATAACATTCACACAACAAAATAATCTGAACTTGTATATTCTTTTTAAGGGTTTGTAGACTCATTAGCTTCCTATGTGGCCACCTTTGAACTCGTAACTCCCTACACCTTTTCTTCAAGTGTGTGAGGCCCACATTGAGCTCTCTTGCTGCTTGTGACAAACAGATTTTCTTGACAACATTTTTGCACTGCTACTGATTCTATCTTCTCTGCATAAAAAAACCAATCTCCTTCATTTCACTTACACTTTCTCCATCATTGCATCATCAAAACACACGTTTATGATTAGAACCATCAATTTCATTCTAATCAGAAAAGTCATAGTCTAAAATAGAAATTTGTAACGAACATTATCAAGAAAATGACCTTGTATGCTTAGTGAGGTTGGTTCAATTGGAAGAGTAGTTTCATACAAAAGTCATGAGGATAATAACACAACATATCAATTTTTAAATTACACATCTAATAAGTAGTGCCGAATAAGTATTCAGGTGTGTTGGTAATGGAATCAGGTCCGACAAGGGGATACTTCAAACAGAGGAGGTGTCTGTGTTTCATAGTGAAATTGTTTTAGAAAAATGTTTTAGAAAACTACAAAGTGAAAAGAGAATTAGATTTCAATTTTAGTGATTGATTGTGTTGCTTTTTTTGTTGGTTCAGATTTGTTTGCACCAGTTCAAAGTAATCAATTGAGACAACATTTTGATTGAAAGATTGAAGTTTTTGTGAACTGAATGACAAAGTGAGTGTCTCTTTTACTAGAAGATCCTAAGTCTTGTATGTGTTACTGTGTGCAACAATTGTTAAAGTACAGTTGCTAAAAAAAAATTCATAGTGCTACAACTTACTTTGTTTACCCTAGTTGTTTGTGTAATTGCAATATGTCTTATAGAATGATTTGTTGTCTGATTCTTTACTATGCCATTCAAGAATTTTTTTGGTCGATTTCCTCATTTCATTTTCATCATTTTCATATGCATTAAATGTTGGTATTAATTTCATTCATAACCTTCAGTAACAATAACTGTTTTCGGCCCACATTTTATCTCTTTCTGGGAAACAGAGAAAGACATGATGAGAATTAATAATTAGTGGCTAATACACGAGTAATATATGATTGTAACTGTAAGCCAATGAGAGATGAGGTTCTTCAACCTTTTTTTAACATTAGGTTCTTCAACCTAAACCTAACCTTATAGTAATATTCAACTCAAAAGGTGATCCTAGATATCAGTTATGATCAACTCAAAAGATTGCTATGCAATTTCAATGATAGAACTCAAGTTTTCAACTGCAACTTCAAGAACTGCCTAACCATCTGCCAAAAAAACTTCATTTACTATATCTGTGATGCATATATGTGTGTTTGGGTATTATTGTTAAATTATACACAACTGTGTATTTGTTAATTACTAATAATATATTGTTGAGATATATGACTAACATCATTTTACACCCTCTAACCACTAATTTCATGAATTAGTGGTTTGATGATTGCAGTGATGATGTCAGATTATGCTGCTCCCGTGCCTTGAGGAAGCTTCAGGATCATTATGGTTGGAAGGTACTGCAAATTTGTATAAAAAAAGATCAGTTTTAAATGCTGACTTTGTTATCTTGGTTAACAAATTTTTAGAAGCTTTTCCGATACAATTAATTGAGCCTATCATTAAGAAATAGAAACGTGATTACTTACTGGCTAACCTTGGAACCTTATTCTAAACATACAACTTTATGCAGGAGCCTGTTTGTTCAATACCATTGATATTGATTATTCAAGGAGATAGCCTTTCAAATCGCCTTCCAGTTTATGAGCAAAAGGGGTGGGTTGCATATTATTTCTCATTGGCGAAGTGATTTTAGCAGACCCAGTGTTGTTGCGTTTCTAGATTTTACTTAGCTTGGTAAAGATGATGTAACATATGCTTAAAGATACAAACAAGACAGTATTAGAATAATAGAATTTGTTCTCTATTAGACTTGCCAAAAATGTTTTGATGCTATTGCCCATTTGTTATATTTACCATTGTAATTTTATATCTTATTAGTGAAACTTCGAGATTAATGTTGTTAATGAAATGATAATCATTTTTATAGACTTCGTTTGGTCTATTGATGTTGATAATATCATCGCGACTATTATTATCTGCGTGTAAAAAAATTGCAAAAAGCATATATATATATATATATAGCCAAGAAACTACGACGGTTCCCATCTACGAACCGTCTTAGAAAACCACTTTCTAAGACGGTTCTTTCATGAAAACCGTCTTAGAAAGTGGCTTTCTAAAACGGTTCTTAGGTGGGAACTATCTTAGAATGTGCTATACTAAGACGGTTGTTTACTACGAACCGTCTTAGAAGGCCGTATTTTAAGACGATTGTCCATAAAGAACCGTCTTAGAAAGCCGCTTTCTAAGACGGTTGTCAGAAAATAACCGTCTTAGAAAGCCACTTTCTAAGACGGTTGTTAGGAAAGAATCGTCTTAGAAATCCACTTTCTAAGACGATTGTCAGGAAAAACCGTCTTAGAAAGTGGTTTTCTAAGACGGTTATACGAAACAACCTTCGTAGTTTCCTTTGCTTTGTTCTTTTTTAATTAATTTTTTGATACAAAAGAAGACGGTTGTTTGCATTAACCGTCGTAGTATACAACATTCTAAGACGGTTGTGCTCTAACAACCGTCTTCGAAAGTCACTTTCTAAGACGGTTGTCAACCGACGTAAAAATTTTATGTTTTAACAACATCTATAACAACGACGGTTGTTGAACCGACATTGAAAGGGGTAAATAACCGACGTAAAAAGTGGTTTTTGTAGTAGTGCAACGACAGAAACAAGGATGCACGGAAGGAAACAAGACAAATGTTTTTTTCCTCTTATCAGATATAAGTCAAATAATTGAAAATTAATTTTGATATAAGTCACTACTTCGTCTACATTTTTCTCTCATTACGTGATTGGATATACGCATTAAGGATATAGTACTTTTATAACTTTATAATATTATTTTTATTCTATTTTTTACCTATCTTTCTTAAATTAAATAATAAAATATATCACTTTATTTCTTTTTTTATAATTATTTCTCTTTTATTTTCATCTATTCTATTTTTCTTTTTTAATCAAACAAGGCCCTCAAAGGGCATGTGTTTTCAGATCTCCCCTTGTGTTCGGGGTTGACATAAGCTCTTGAAGAAGTTAGAAAATTCAATTATCCCGCAACAACTTCGATGATTAAGAACCTCAATGTTAAGTATGTACAAAATGTTGGGACATGGTCCCTCAAATTCAATGTGGAAGCGAAAATAAAAATGCACAAAGGAGAGAGTTAGAGAAGAACACAACAATGGGAAAATCTTTTTCAATGTAAAAAAAAGTAAAAATCCACTAGAGTCCAGAATCAAATTTACACTTTGAAAATAATGAGTATAAGATATCAAACTTCACCAACAAATGGTGATACACTCAAACCTCATCTATAATGGTGGTATTTACTCAAATTTTCTTAAAGAGATCTTACTCTCAAACTTATCTCTATAGGTATTCTCAAAACTTCTCTGTCTTTCTTACTTCACAAATCTTACACAGGCTATCCTTATATAGGAGAGGATGAAAGGTTCTATATCATCTAGGAGAGGAGGGAAAATTCTAAATCATCTAGGAAAGGAAGAAAGATTCTAGATCATCAATTATGGAGAAACATTGAACAACTCAAAGGATGTGACCGTTGAGCCTTGCACCAAGAGGGTTCTAATACCTTGAAACTTTCACCAAATTTGAGTCATACACCAAACATTGAAGGAAGGAACAACTCTCAACATAAAATACATATATATGCTAACACAAAGCATCCAACTATGTATTTAGAATTAGTATAGAAGTAGATAATAACACTATGTAATAAGTGATACTTGTGGAAAAGATATCAAAATTTTAAGTTTTAAAAGTATAAATTGTCTGAAAGGTAATTATAAAAAATAGTGATCGAATCGGGCTCCACTCCACATGCAAGTGTGCATCTATAACCAAACCATGCCACAGACTTTGCATATACGATACAAATATTAAAAATGCTGATTTCATTTTATTTATTTTTAATAAACTCAGTAGGGAATTTGTCCTTGTTGAGTTTTTGGGGCATCAACTACATCAACAATAGTGAGTTTCATCATCTCATTGTTGAAGAAGATTTTAAAATTGTAAGGTCCTACCAAGGAAGGTGGTCAATTCCATAATATCTTAGAGAATTGCTCTTGATCTTCTTTGTTCCATGGATAGAATCCCACCATACATACTCTTCAGCATTGTTATATAAGCTGTACTCTTTAACTTTCTTTGTACCACCACAAGTGAAGATGCCTCCATATGGTCCACTTCCACAACAAGCATTAATTCCATCTATTAGCTTTCATGTATTGAAAGGAAAGCATGATGAAAAAGAGAACTCTGTATATTTCGTTTTTCTGATTTTGAGAAGATACAAAACCTGTTATATATAAGAGAGGAAAAACAAAAATAACAGAAAATGAGTGCCTACAAGTACCATGCCAAAATAACCGAAAGCGTGTGCCTACAAGCACCAAGCCAAAAATACCAAAGCCTTCTAGAAACAGTTATAGCAAAATAAAACTAAGAAATATCAAAAAGAAATCATAAAAGTGTATGCTAATAGGCCCCCTCAAGATGGAGAGTGGATATTCAGAACTCCCATCTTGGACATTAAGCAGAAAACTTGACAGGAAGCATAGGTTTAGTCAACAAATCAGCAAGTTGCTTGGATGAAGGAACAGAGAAAGTCTTCAATGTGCCTTTGAGAATGTGCGAACAAGATGACAATCAATTTCAATATGTTTCGTGCGTTCATGAAAAACAGGATTGGCCACAATATGAAGAGCTGGCTGATTATAACAAAAAAGATGAGCTGGACCAGGATGCAGAACATGTAAATCTTTTAACAAAGAAAATAACCAAAGTAATTCACAGGTAGTATGAGCCATAGCCCTGTATTCAACTTCAGTGGATGATCTGGAAACAGTTTGTCTCTTCTTGGACTTCCATGAGATGATAGAATCACCAATAAAAATACAAAAACCAGAAACTGAACGACGGGTATCAACACAAGAAGCCCAATCAGAGTCACAGAAGGCATTAAGTTGAATAGATGAAGAGGAAGAGAAGAGAAGTCCTTGACCAACTGTGTGTTTAATATAACCCAGTAATCTATGAGCTGCTTGAAGATGAGGAACATGAGGAGAGGCCATAAACTGACTCAAAAAATTAACACTATAACAAATGTTTGGCCTAGTAATTGTCAAGTAAATCAATCGGCCAATTAACTGACGATAAACAGAAAGGTTAGGAAGCAAATCACCATCAGAGGCAGAAAGCTTGAGACCAGCTTCTAATGGAGTAGTACGAGGCTTACAACCAGTTAAATCAGAGTCCTTAAGAATCTGTAGAGCATAATGTCATTGACAAACAGAAATGCCTTTAGTGGAACGAGCAACCTCAAGGCCGAGGAAGTACTTTAATGAACCCAGGTTTTTCAACCGAAATCTGTTGTGAAGATCAACAGTAAGAAGCCGCACTTCATGAGCATTGTTAGAGGCAATTATAATATCATCCACATAAACCAAAATAGCAATAAAGCATGAACCAGTAGATTTCACGAACAAGGAATAATCAGAGAGGGATTGAACAAAACCAAGGGAAAGTAATGTGGTGGAAAATTTATCAAACCACTGACGTGAAGCCTGTCTGAGTCCATACAGGGACTTATGTAAACGACATACAACATTAGGAGGCAGAGAAGGCAGATGAGAAGAATACCCAGGGGGCAAATGCATGTACACTTCCTCAAAAAGCTCTCCATGCAGGAAAGCATTGTTAACATCAAGCTGCATAAGACACCAATTATTGATGGCGGCAAGAGCAAGGAGAACTCTAACAGTGGTGAGTTTTGCAACAGGGGAAAAAGTCTCCAAAAAGTCAATACCCTCCTGTTGAGTAAATCCTTTAGCCACTAAACTTGCTTTATACCTTTCCAATGAGCCATCTGAGTTATACTTGACCTTGTATATCCATCTATAGCCAATGGCCTCCTTGCCAGGAGGGAGAGAAACAATGGACCAAGTCTTATTATCTTCAAGAGCTGAATGTCCAATTGTCTCCCTCCGTTTGTCTTTCTTACCACTGTTTGTCTCCCTCCTATATAGTCTTATTAGAGTAGGAAGTCGGTTCATAGTGAGAAGAAACAGAATTGATAAAGGCTATATAGGAGGGAGACAAACGGTGGTAAGAAAGACAATTGGACAGAGGATGTTTAGTAGAGGATGAACATAGTCATTAAGATGAGAAGGAGGATGATGAATTCATGAAGGCTTATAATGAACTGGTATTACTGGTGATATAGGTTGAGGAGGAGGTATGGATGAGGAAGGTAAAGTGGTGAATTCAGTAGTCATAGGGGAGGAGGTAGGACTGGTTGAGACAAAAGGAAAAATGTGTTCATAGAACACAACATCACGAGAGATAAAGACTCTGTTAGACTCCAAATCAAGAAGTTTATAACCTTTGAAGCCTGGTGGATAACCTATGAAGATAGCAGGCAAAGCTCTAGGGGCGAATTTGTGACGGGTTTTGGGAAGGGTGGAGCTGTAGCATAGGCAACCAAAGTTACGAAGGTGCTCATAATGAAGAGGCTTGTGGGAAAGAAGTTCAAAAGGAGTTTTGGAAGAAAGGAGAGGGGATGGTGTACGGTTTATAAGATAAGCAGCTGTAAAGATGCATTCTGGCCAATATTGAAGGGGAATATGAGATTGGTAATGAAGAGCTCTAGCCATATTGAGGAGATGTTGATGCTTGCGCTCTACAACAGAATTCTGCTCAGGTCGATCAACACAGGAATGGTGAATTTCAATGCCCTTGGTTGAATAAAAATCAGAGAGTTGAAGCTCAGGAGCATTATCACAGCGAATGGACTTAATAGGAAAACCATATTGAGTATGGACAAGATTATAGAATGAAGGAAAAACAGACGAGAAATCAGACTTTTTATGCAAACAATAAACCCATGTGAATCGAGTAGCATCATCAACTAAAGTAATAAAATAACGAAAACCTTCTACATAAATGGTATGAAAAGGACCCCATATATCACAATGTATAAGGTCAAAAGGAGAAACAGATAACTTGGGGTTTAGTAAAAAAGGGAGACGTTTTTGTTTAGCAATAGGACAAATAGAACAATGATGTGTAGCAGGCAAAGTATTAGAAAAACCCAATAACTCTTTCATTGAATTTAAAACAGATACAGATAGGTGGCCCAATCTGGAATGCAAGATAGATGGGTCTTTGACTGTTAATGAAAAACAAAGGGGATGGGGAACATTATATGAGGGTGTGAGGTTTGTTGTGTCAAGAACATAAAGGTCTCCTTGTCGTTTAGCAATCCCAATCATCTTGGTTGAAAGCCGATCTTGAAGAAAACAATGTTGGTCAGAAAAATGAGCTAGGACAGGCGTATCACGAGTTAAGGAGCTGATGGAAAGGAGATTAAAACAAAACGAAGGGACAAAGAGAACATTATGAAGAGTGAACAAGTTACTAAAAGGGACCGTACCAACAGCGGTAACAACAGCTGAAGACCCATCAGGAAAAGAAACCAACGATTTAGAAGGAGAATTAGTAGAGAAAAGAGAAACCGAAAGACAGACATGGTGCGTAGCACCAGTGTCCAAAACCCAGCAAGAAGGGGGTAGAAGAAGAAGAGATATACCATTAAAACTCGCCACATATGGAGAAGAATCGGCGACGAACGAAGTAGAGATCGACGAAGGAGGTGCAGAACTCTGTTGTATCATTGCAAGCAGTTGATTATACTGTGTCAGTGTGAAGGCTAGAGGGACTTCAGAGGAAGATGGTGTGTCGGTGAGTAGGTGTTGATGTAGAGGATTGACTAGAAAATTTGGGATGTGGGGTATGAGGATGAACTTGTACGGAATGGGCCTGGGCTTGGTTAGGAAGGGAAATGGGCTTGGGCACCCGAGATTTATACCCGGGTGGATATCCATGGAGCTTAAAACATTTGTCACATGTGTGACCCGAGAGATTGTAGAAGGTGCAAAGAGGCTTAGGAAGGCGGTGAACGGCGGCAAAGATGGGTGGAGAAGGAGAAGTGGGTGCAACAGAATTTAAGAGTGGTGTGTCAGGAGGAACCGGAGCTAGCAAAGCCTCCGAGAGCTGACGTTGTCGCTCCTCTTGCAAAACCATGGAGAATACCTTCGCAAGAGGAGGCAGGGGATCGAGCAGAAGAATCTGAGCTCGAACAGACGAAAAAGACTCATTGAGGCCAATGAGAAATTGTAAAACGTGATCCTGTTCCCGTCCATGACCAATCTCACGAAGAGCTCTACAGGTGCAAGAAGGAAGGGAAATATGATCTTGTAATTCATCCCAAAGAGACTTAAGTTTCGTGTAGTACGCATTAACATCAATAGAACCTTGATACAAAGAAGAAATGCGTTGTTTCAGTTGGAAGATGCGTGGGCCATTTGCCTGGGAATATCTTGTCTTCAGATCGGACCATACTTCATAGCCGGTAGAGAAATAGAGCAAGCTATCAGCAATCTCTTTGGTAACGGAATTCAAGATCCATGAAATAACCATGGAATTACAACGATTCCATGAGGAAAACAGAATATCAGTGGTGGGAGGGCGAAGTATAGAACCGTCGACGAAAACCAGCTTATTCTTTGTCGTCAGGGCAAGAAGCATCGTATGATGCCAAGAGCTGAAGTTTGAACCAGTCAAAAGATGAGAAACCAAAACCAAGCCTGGATGATCTGCATTATGCAAATAGTAGGGGCTCGATCAATCGTCCATGAAGGAAGACGATGAGCCAGTAGAAACTTCTGGTGGTGGGCGATTGGCATTACCGCGAGCCATATAGAAAGGTTAGAAGAAGAAATTCACTGATACCATATTAGCTTTCATGTATTGAAAGGAAATCATGATGAAAAAGAGAACTCTGTATATTTCATTTTTCTGATTTTGAGAAGATACAAAACATGTTATATATAAGAGAGGAAAAACAAAAATAACAGAAAATGAGTGCCTACAAGCATCATGCCAAAATAACCGAAAGCGTGTGCCTACAAGCACCAAGCCAAAAATACCAAAGCCTTCTAGAAACAGTTACAGCAAAATAAAACTAAGAAATATCAAAAAGAAATCATAAAAATGTATGCTAATACCATCCTTAAAACCTTCCAAAAAGTTCAAAATTCCATTGGGTATTAATTGTGATTGATAATATTGGTGGTAGTTAGGAATATTAATTAATCTGTTGCAAATTACAATACATACCATATTGTGTGGAGTTATGTATTCTATCATGAAGCCAATCATAGAAATTAGAGTTAGAGTACATGAATCCTTCAAAGACATGCTCGAGGCTTGTGAGAACATTACCCAAAGCATTATTATGTGCTAGAGCAAGAGCATAAGCTGCTTCAAAACAACCACTTTTGTTGGCTTTAAGGTTTAGAGCTATAAGTGCTGGCAAGCAACCCAAAGGACACAAACCTAAGAATCCAAACTTTCTAGCCTCTTTCACATGTAGAGTTTGTACAAACAAAATGAGAATAACTTGTTAGTTAGTAGATTCTTGATTATTGAGAAAGCTATCTTGGACTTTATTTAGTTGAGTTAATTTTGTGAGTAAATGATCAATTTAATCCCTGAATTTATATCTTGATTATGTCTTTTTAGTTCCTAAAACTAAGAAAAATTCAAATCAATCAGTCAAATTAGGATTTTATGTAAGTCCATGAAATTAATCACTTTTGCATTTGGGTCCTTAACACATGTTTTTATTATGACTTAATTAAACCCCTGGAGTAGGGACAAAATGAGAAAAAAGGTTAATTTTAGGAATTTTAATGACGTCCTAAAAATGTTTTAGAGCCTTATTTGAATTTTTCTTAATTTTAAAGATTAAAATAACAATAAGATAGAATAGAAATTTAGGGTCTAAATTGGTACGTCATTCTTAATTTTGCGGCTAATAAGATCTTACTTGGATTGCCTGTGTCAAGTTTCTAATGACCATCCCAACAAATTGTTGAGGATTTAAGCTTTCTTGCATTTTTGGGTTAAAAAATAACCATCCATGCATGTAATCGTTGCTTCCTACGCTAATGAAATAAATTGCTTCATGAGATCAGTTCCTGTGCCTTCTTCTCTCCAATTTGCCTTCTTCTCTCCAAGCTTTTCTGCTAGTGATTTTCTCACTTCTTCAAAGCACCTTAATTATGTTGGAAGATCAATAACAGCTTATTATATATAGAGTTCTAGATAAATCTTGCTCACAAGTTAATTACAAGTCATATAGATACACAAGGCGAAAAAAACTATGTAATAATAAATAAGTTTAAATATGTTTTTATTTCTAATAAATATATGATTTTTGTATTTTTTTTCTAATAAATTTTTGTTTTACATTAAATCCTAATAAAATAATAATTTTATTTTTGATCCTTGATACTTATTTTTAGTCCTTAATAAATTAATGAATTTTGTATTTACAACTCATAAATTTTTTCCATTTGTTATTAATTGAGACTAAAACAAAATTCATTAATTTATTAAGGAGTAAACACAAAATTTGTTTATTTATCAGAAAATTAAAAAAAATGTCAAGGATAAAAAATATAAGTGTTGTTTTATTAGAAATTTAACGTAAAACAAAAATTTATTAGATAAAAATTACAAAAATTAAATATTTATTAGAGATAAAAACAAATTTAAACCTAATATATAATAAGGTTAACGTCTAAGATGGCAATCGTGTCAAATATAAATATCACGTGCTTATTCAATATATTAACTAATTAATTTACCATCCCCTGATTGGTTTCAGCAAGAACACCAGCTCCACCAGATGCAAAGTTGATACCGTTACTAGAATCAACATTTGGTTGTAAAAACGGAGGAATTTGTGGCAGCTTAGCATATTCAGCTGTATCAGCATGTAAAAAAGGTTTAGCACCCGCCAAGATGAAGTATAATATTGGCTTCTTAAGCAAAAAGGGTTAATGATATTTTGCAGTTATTTTGTTTTGTTATATTAAGTGCTAAAAGTTTCATATTAAATTTTTATGTTTTCAAAATCTATTATTTTGGTCATTTTTTTCAAATTTTTTGCTAGAAATAGTAGAATTCTATTAGCTTTCGAATTTAAAAAAAAAAAGACTAAAATGATACATTTCAAAAACATAAAAGATCATGATAAAACTTTTAAAATTTAATGTGTGTTTTATTGTAAGATAATTCTGACTGGTCCGATTTGTCAAAAGCATCATCCACAATCAGGAGTTATTGGTCTTCTTCTTGACCTTCGTCAATGTATTGTTGCTGGTGATGAAGATGAGACAATTGTTGTCATTGGATGAGGCAACAATTCCGACAACTTAGGGAGGTTGACGGAGACGGAAGCGGGGGTTGGTAGGGGCTTTTTGGGTCAACGACAAGAGGCAGAGCGACGAAAAGAGAAGAAACCCTTACCCATTATGATTGAAAATAATTTGTGAATGAAATTATTATTGTTATTAAATGATTAAATTGAATAATAATAATATGAGAGTGAAGGTTGTTGTTGTTCGCGGTTCAAATCTATATTTTCTTCATTTTAGTGATTTTTAATTTTTCAATAAAATAAGATAGTGTTGATTTTTAGTCATCACTATGTTAAGTTAACTATTTTAAAATTTAAAGCACATGCGGACACTAACATTTTTAATGAAAAATAAAAAGGCCCAAAATGATACATTTCAAAAATATAAAGAACTAGAGATAACTTTTAAAACATGATATAACAAAGTGAAACAACTGCGAAACATAATGGACCAAAAGTGATATTAAACTATTCAAAAATTTAAAAGTTAATAGAATACTAATGTTTATAATGAAAAGTTGAAAAAAGTACCAAAATAATATATTTAAAAAATATAAAAGGTTGTAATAAAACTTTTAAAACTTAATATACCAAAACAAAACAGCTGGAAAACATGATATATAAAAAATGATATTAAGCCTAAACAAAAAGTTTCACTAGGAATATAGAACTTTTGAATTAAGTAACTAATTAAAAACGTGCCTAATGATATCCTTTAAAATCAAAGATCATTGAATTAAGAAAAAAATGTTTTTAGTCTCTATTTTTTCATGAAATTTTGTTTTTAGTACGAGTAGTTTCATATTATCGACCCAATTTAGTTTTTGTACTTTATAGAAAACTTGTTTTTAGTCCCTTTTAACTCACATATGATGTTAACAAGAGGTGTCGATGTCGACAATCAAGTACCTCATAATAAAACTCCTAGAGAGTGAGCCTTGACCAAAAGTGGTCATGAGGTCCTCGTGGTTTCTACCCTTTCTCCTACAAAGCCCAGGAGGGGTTCATGGTGAAGGTGAATTGTGTCTGGTGAAACCTCAAGCTTCTGGAAAGTCTTCCTATATAGGATGTATGTGTAACTACCCTAATCAATGAGGACTCTCGATACTTTAAAATTGGTGATTGCAAGGGAGATCATTATTGGGTCATCCTGGTTGATAGGGTCAATTCCCTTGAAATCTTTGTCTTTGAATGTGATAGGAGGGAGGTTCTGTGGTAGGGAAGCATCGACGTAGTTAGTGTCGATGTCCCGGATAGCGTAAAGGTGTCTCTTCCGAGACTGGTTGGATGGTCTTCCGTGAGAGAATCTGCCAATGATGGTGTTGATCACACCTCGAATTTGTAGGGCAGGTCATTCTCCTGTTGTTGAGGAGGCTGGCGTTCATGTATGGGCTGATGTTGCCTCTATCTCCCTCTATCTTCCGTTTTGACTCTTCTCCTATCATCATCTTGGTTTCTGTGTTGGTCTTCGAGATGTCCCCCAGGTCTGGTTCTAGCTAGGTGATTATTAGATCTTTATACAAATCGGGATAAATACCCTGCCTATATGAGCTATTCGATTTTTGTCTTTCAGGGCCCAACACTCTTCAGTGTTATGATCATTACTGCAATGATATCGGCAGTATTTGTTCGGGTCTGCCCCTAGTTTGAGAGATGATGAGGGTGATGGAAATTTCACTTGTACCTCTGTATTGAAGGCTTCGTCCATGATGGTGGCTCGATTGACCATCAGGGGAGTGTAGTGCTCATACCTAGGTCCTTTTGGGAGGGGTTGGCGCTTGTCCGACTTGTGCTTTACCTATACGGGTCGGTCTTGGTTGCTCTTTTTCACTTCTGTCTAACTTGTTTGATGATGTGTTGCAAACACATCTTAATAATAGCTTAGTTTTAGGTCATATTTGTATTGAATAGTTAGAAAATAGCTCTAGAAATTAGGCATATTTGATATTTTGTGTTACATAAGGCATTTTTATACCAATTGAGCATTTGCAGGCCAAAAAGAGGGAATTTAAGAGCAAATAAAGAAGGAAACAAGATCTGCAACCTCA
>PYAF01003480.1:59069-73122 GCA_007407185.1 Glycine tomentella
ACTAATCTTATTAATATTGAACTTGGTAAAAACAAAAAAAAAAGAAGCAAACATACTGTTCCATTTTGCGTCATGGAGAGAAACCTTCACCTTGAGTTGGAAATCAATGACATGAAGGTGTAGAAGGGATGGTGGTGTGGATTGATGCCACCGTCATAACATATAGGTAGAGCATGATATGGAGGACATTGGTGGTTATGACCACGAGGACGAGAGAGCTGGTGTAGCATTCGGAGCAGGTAAGCTCTCTGTTCTTGGGAGTTTTTCCCTTGATTGTGTTCCACCATACTTCGAGGGAGTGATGGTTATTGTATGTCATGATGCATGTGGTATTGAAATTGTGTGTTACCGCCTTTACTAAGAACATGTATATGATGCACACTGTGATGATATGTTGTATGGTTAATGAGATTCTCTGGTCAGTAAAATAGACTAAGTATGGACTTCCCTTTGAGCTAGACATGGAATAACTCCTTGTGGTTAATGGATATAGAAACCTGAGAGACTATGCCCTTAAGTGGATGATCTTCTCTTGGAAGTGCCATATACGTCTGAGTAAAGTCCTGAGAGGTCGGGTGTATACAACTGATGTCAGAGAGGCAGCCAGAGCTCCTAACTTGATCAGAGGTACTATTCTGATCAATGTTTATGATGTGAGAGTCTTGTTTGACTCCGGAGCTACACATTCATTCATCCAGGACATGATTGCATTTAGGCTAAATTTGCCCATGTTTAGATTTTCTCCTTCGATGGAGGTTACCACTGCATCTAGTGAGAGGTGTCAGGTGAGCACATACTGCAACGATGTGCAATTTCAGTTCGATGGCAGAGAGTACACGTTTGATTTGTACTGCCTAGCTATGCCTACCCTTAAGATCATTATGGTTATGGATTGGTTGGCCAAGTATGGCGTGATGTTGAACTATTGCAACAAGAAGGTTGTTGTGCCTTCTGATGGAGCTGGTTCGAGTTCCACCTCTTTCCTATCAGTCTTGCAAGCTCGCAACACGATCAAGGAAGGAACTCAGGACTATATCTTCTCATGTGTGACAGAAGATAAGCCGAGTGTTGATCTGTCACAGATCCCGGTGGTGAGCAAGTTCGTGGATGTATTTCTAGAGGAGATTACACAGCTACCACCTGAGGGAGAGATTGACTTCTCCATTGATTTGGTTCCTGGTGTAGGGCCAATATCTATAGCACCTTACCGTATGGCCCCTCTGGAGTTGAGAGAGCTAAAGGTGTAGTTGGAGGATCTGCTGTCCAAGTAGTTTATCAGACCGAGTGTTTCTCCATGGGGAGCACCGATGATCTTTGTGAAGAAGAAGGATGGCAGTATAAGGTTATGTGTTGATTACAGGCAGCTGAATAAGGTTAATATCAAGAATAAGTATCATTTGCCTCGGATTGATGATCTGTTAGATCAGTTGAGGGGAGCCAGTGTGTTCTCCAAGATCTACCTAAGATCCGGATATCACCAGATTCGGATCAAGCCTGCAGACATACCGAAGACAACCTTCAAGTCTCGGTATGACCACTTTGAGTATCAGGTCATTCCCTTTGGTCTAACGAATGCCCCTGCAGTGTTCATGGACTATATGAACAGGGTATTCAGACCTTTCTTAGATCAATTCGTGGTGGTGTTTATTGATGACATACTGATCTCCTCTAATACAGAGACGAAGCATGCCGAGCATCTCAGGATTGTTCTTCAGACGTTGAGGAATGATCAGTTGTATGCCAAGTTGGAAAAGTGCTAGTTTTGGTTATCAGAGGTGAAATTTCTTGGCCATGTGATTTCTGCAGCTGGGGTATCAGTTGATCCTAGTAAGATAGAGGTTGTGATGACTTGGGAGAGACCCAAGGACATATATGAGATTCAGAGTTTCCTTGGATTGGCAAGCTACTATCGGAGGTTTATTTAGGGGTTCTCACAGCTGGTGTTACCTTTGACTCACCTCACCCGGAAGGGGATTCCATTTGTTTGGACCCATGAATGCAAGCAGTGTTTCCAGGAGTTGAAGGAGAGGTTGACCCTTCCTGATGCTGAGGGAAGTTTTGAGGTGTACTGTGATGCTTCCAAGCGAGGACTTGGATGTGTACTAATGCAGGAGAAGAAGGTTGTTGCCTATGCTTCCTGGCAACTGAAGTCTCACGAGGAGGCTTATCCTACACACGATTTAGAGCTTGCAGTTGTTGTCTTTGCTCTAAAGATTTGGAGGCAATACCTGTATGGTGTCAAATTGGTGGTGTTCAGTGACCACAAGAGTCTCAAGTATCTCTTTGATCAGAAGGAGCTGAATATGAGATAGAGACGATGGATGGAGTTCCTCAATAATTATGACTTTGAGTTGAGATATCATCCCGGCAAGGCTAATGTTGTGGCTAATGCCTTGAGCAGGAAGCATGTGAGTGCTGCCTGCATGATGATCTCAGACTGTGAGCTGATTGAGCAATTTAGAGATATGCACCTGACTGTGACAAAGGGTGCTCGTGGTCTCAAGTTGAGAGAGACCAAGGTTGATAATGATTTGATATGGAGGATCCGACAGGCCCAAAAGCAGGATGATACTGTGAGGGTCATGATTGGCCAGCAGGATGTTTCTTGGGAGACTCGCGACTTGGTGTTGTATCAAGATTGAGTTGTGAGTTGGTGGATGCTGTTGGTTTAAAAGAGGAATCACTTGAAGAATGAACAATGGATCAAACTTGGTTTTGTGATTCCAACATGCCTTGAAGCATTGGAGATCAATTTATGGTTAATGTAAAAGGAAGAAGCATTTTCTGATGATCCTAGTGCATAACATTCATATCATTCATTGAATTAATTAGATTGAGTTTTAAAATATACAAGTATTTGATAAATTAGTTAAGCTTTATCATAAGTTTTTGGAAAAATAAGTTTTTACTGATTTAATCGATTACCTTAAGATAAGAATCGATTATTTCGCTCTTTGTGCTTTCAGGAAAACTTTTCAAGAACAATGTAATCGATTATGTATCTGTTTAATCGATTATTTTACTTATGATTTCATATAAACTGCTTTAATGAATATTTTAATCGATTACCGACAATCAGTAATCGATTATCATAGGCTAAACAGAAAAACTCATCTCTTTGTCTTAATCGATTACCAAATATAGTAATCGATTACATCATATGCCTATGGTTAACATGTTTTGCTGCATTAATCGATTACCAAATGTAGTAATCGATTACATAGTTCAAAATGATTTTTGAAGCTTCCTGACTTCATCGATTGCCAGAATCCGTAATCGATTACATAGTGTATTTCAAAATTAAAAGCTTCCTGTTTTAATCGTTACAAGACGGGATAATCAATTATTTTGTTCGTTGCTCAAACCAGAACTTCAGTTGAACAATTTAATCGATTACAGTCTTGAAATAATCGATTACATATACGAAATAATCGATTACAGGAGCGTAGGTAATCGATTATTGACAGTTAGAAAGCTTGTTATAAATAGAACCCATGCTCGGCTATTTCACTAACTTGATAAATTCGTATTTTGAGCATTCTAAGGCTTTCAAAACATTCTTTTAGTGGTTTTTCTGAGTTCATTGAGTTCTTGCATTCACAAAACTATTATGGGTTGTTAAGTGATTAGTGAAGCAAGAATTTTATTTTTCAAAGCTTGAGGAAAGTGATGTTCTGAGTTTGTATTCATTCTTCAACCTGGTGAAATCATTCATATGCATATTATTCATTGGATCATCAGTTGACTTCTTTCCTTAATCTTTGAAGTTGTAATTCTGTTTTTGATTTTGTTTTGGTTTGTTTATTGTAAATGTGTTTCTTGCTTGTAATCTAGAGATAGAGTTTCTCTAGGGGATTTGCTGAGTAGTGTTCTCAGTGGGTTGTCTCTAAGAATCTAATAGTGTTTTAGATTTCTGAACTTTATCTAGGGTTGATAAAGGAGACTTTGTAATAACTTGTAAGAACTGGAATTTGCAATAGTGGAACTCCATTCTAGTGTTGAGTGGAAAAAAATTGGATGTAGCTTCATAGTGTTTGAAGTGAACCAGTATAAATCTTTATGTGTTGTTCATATTCTTTATATTGGTTATATTTTGTTTTTCTTGATTGTGAGTTCTTGTTATCAACTAAGTTCTTGAGCTATTACATATCTTGGATCGAACATTAGATTGAATAAAGGTTCTTGGTTTCAAAAGTGATAAAGATCCAAAAAGGGAAAACTCTGATTTTGTTCAAGAAAATTTTTAAATTACCAAACCTAACCAATTCACCCCCTCTTGGTTAAGTGTGAAGTGTTCCCATATTTTATAGATGTCGTTCTATCTGAGGCTCATAAGGGCCAGTTTAGCATTCATATAGGTGCCACCAAGATGTATTAGGATCTTAAGAGAAACTTCTGGTGGCCAAGGATAAAGAAAGACATAGCTGAGCATGTGGCTAAGTGTCTGGTGTGTCAGAAGGTGAAGATTGAACATCAGAGACCGTCAAGTCTATTGCAGCCTTTGCAGATTCCAGAGTGGAAATGGGATATCATTTCCATGGATTTCGTAGTTGGACTACCAAGGAATCAGACTGAATATGACTCCATTTGAGTGATTGTTGATAGGCTGACCAAGTTCGCTCACTTCTTACCTATTCGGACTGACTATACTGTAGAGAGGTTGGCTCAGATATATGTCAGAGAGATCGTTAAACTGCGTGGTGTCCCGGAGAGCATTGTTAGTGACAGAGATCCGAAGTTCACTTCTAGGTTTTGGAGTGCTCTTCAAGAGGCTTTTGGGACCCAGTTGAGGCTTAGCACAGCCTACCACCCACAGACTGATGGTTAGACAGCGAGGACTATACAGACTATAGAGGACATGTTGAGAGCTTGTACTTTGGAGCAGGGAACTAGGTGGGATAGATACCTACCACTATTGGATTTCTCGTATAATAACAGCTTCCATGCTAGTTTGGAAATGACACCCTATGAGGCATTGTATGGCTGGAGGTGCAGAACTCCTATTTGTAGGATCGAGGTAAAAGAGAGACAGCTTCTTGGACCTGAGATGGTTCAGGAGACTTCTGAGCAGACCCGTTTGACCAGAGATAAGTTGTTGAGAGCTCAGAGTCAGCAGAAGAGTTACTATGATCATAAACACAGGTCGCTGCAGTTTGATGAAGCAGAAGAGTTACTATGATCATAAACACAGGTCGCTACAGTTTGATAAGGGCAACCATATGTTTCCGAGGCTATCTCCCATTATGGGTGTTGGACAGGCATTGGGCGTGAGGAAGCTCAGTCCTAGGTTCATTGGTCCTTACCAGATTCTCCAGAGAGTAGGACCAGTGGCCTACAGGCTAGCTTTGCCTCTATAATTGTTAGGGCTACATGACATTTTCCACGTGTCACAGTTGAGGAGATATGTGACAGAACCTTCGCACGTGGTGAAGCCTAACACCATTCAGATTAAGGAGAATCTGACTTGTCCTACACGGCCAACACGTATTCTTGACAAAATGGAGAAGAAGATTTGGAGTAAGACTATTCCCAAAGTCAAGGTACAATGGGAAGGGAGGACACCGGAGGAGGCCACTAGCGCCAGAGTGCACCAAATGACCATTTCTCTCTTGAATCTGGTGTGGTTAGCACCAAAGTGGCACGATTAGCACCAGGTACATGTCCAGACCTCTGGAATTTGGCACGATTAGCACGGGGATGCGAATTGGGCCTCTATAAAAGGCCATTTCACGCGTTTTCTAGCCAAAACTCACCCTCTCTTCTTCCCTTCTTCGTTTTCTACTATTGTTGAGCTTGGGAAGCTCCATAACCACTCAACCATTGACCAAAACACTTCACTTCCAACATGAAAGTTGAAGGGAACTACTCAATGAGTTAGATTCCAACTTCATTTTTCTCTGAAAACCATCAAACGGAGAGATCGCATTCTTTAGGGAATTTCCCAAAGTTTGATTTCTGAGGTGAAAGAAGGTGTTTTAAGGACATTCAAGCTTGGAGAAGTTATCCTCTAGCCTTCCTTGTCGATTTAGAGGTAAGAAACTCAAGTTTTACCGATTATTTAAGAATTTGTTCTTGAGATGAATAGTGACCCATTTGAGTTAGAGCTGAAATTAGGCTTGGGTCCTTTGGAAAAATATGCTTAGGAGGTTGTTGTGATGAAGGATTAGCCTTGAAATATGATTTTTATGGACTTTGGAAATTGGGTTATGAGAATATATGTGTAAGAAGAATGTTGACTAAATTGATGATATTATGGTATGCATAAACCTTAGTGCTTTCACAAGATGTGTTTATGAGACTATATAAACGGTGAAAATGTGTTGAAGTAACCGTTTTAGCCATATTGATAATCTTTGAGATGTGGCATGGATAGAGTATTGAGCTCTTTGAATTGATTTATGCAGAGTCTTAGGGAGACTCTAGGACCTTGGTTAGGCTGAGATAGATCCTGTTAGGGGTCTGTAAGTCACCAATTAGGTGACTAGTCCTTATAACTTGAAAATAGCTTAGAAAAGAGGTTTAAATGGAAAAGAATAGTGTTTCTTTATATTCTAACGGTTGAAAACCGTTGTTGATTACTTGTGTGCCCTTGTATAGGGCGTGACACCGAGGGTGTCAATGGCGTAGACCAAAGTTCAAGGGTTGGACAGTAGAGCACTGTGTTGCCAGGTAATTTCTTTGTTCTTGGGAGTGTTTCCATTGCCTGAGTTCCACCATACTCCGAGGGAGTAATGGTTGCATACATGATTCATATGCATTGAATTGAATGTTATAGCTTTCCTCATGATAATATGTATGCTTGTTTCTGTGCCTTGTGTATGTTTGCCTTTCGGATAGATCTTCTGGCCAGTTAGATAGATATGGACCTCCCTAGGAGTAGAGCGTAACTCCTAGTTGGTTTGCTCATGTAAAGGGTGTATGATCCCTTAACACCAGAGATAGGTGGTTCCATCGTGGTTGAAGCCTATTCTCGGAGGTGCCATATACTACATCCATGTGTAAAGGGGTAGCTCCCGATGGGATGACACGGGTGTGAGTTTCGACCTCACGCTGGGGACTAAGAGTCCCGATGCTGATGATGATGCATCTTTGGAGGGCGTAGTACCGCAGATACATATTAGAGCTAGAGAATGTCTATGTGTTGTTGTGAGGGCCAGGATGTCTGGTGTTGTGATGCCTTTGATGTTGTGTATCATGGAAGTGAGCCATGGGGAAGAGAAGCCTCCAAGAACCCTGAGCTTACTGAGATTGTATCTCACCCCGTGTGTGGGGATCTTATTTTGCAGGTGATGCATCTGGCAGAGATGATGGGTCCCAGGGCGGAAGGCCCCAGTAGGGACAGACACTGTGTAGTTGCTTGGCAGTATTTTGAGAGCGTTGTGGCTCACTGTTTATGTTTATGATGTATTTTGTACCCCTACGAGGGAAGATGTGTGCACATACATTTGGATCCTGTATGGATTGTGATGTACAAACATTGTGTATTTTGTACCCTCTTGTGAGGATATGATCTAAGAGATCATGGCACAATATGTCTACTCTTTTGTATAGCCACAGTGATTGTTTTGATGATGTATATATAGATACATGTGGCTTATGATTTTCCTGTTATATCCGTATGGACATTTTGTCTTTACTTGCCGTTCTTTATGTTATCTGGATCGTAGAAGCTTGTTGTGATGTCTTGGCATTCGTATATGTAATCGCGGATACTATCATACATAATGAATCAAGAATATGGTTTTTAAAGGAAATCACGATGACGTCATGTTTTTCTTTTAAACGCTTCCGTTGGTTTTAATTTATTGATTTTAAATTAATTACTGCGCTAATCTGATTAACTGTTAATACACCGGATACATACAAGGGTGTTACACCTCTCTATGATGAGTGGTGTCCTTCTTTAAGTTGGGGTGATTTTTCTCATTTCTAAAGATAAGATAATATCTTTTTAATTCTAAAAAATATCCTAAAAATTTGAAACAAATAACAAAATCTTAAAAGACAAACTAAATTTTTTTCTTCTAAAAACTAAAGATATCAAACATATTCTCAACATTCTTCCTTGACTAAGGCTATGTTGAGCAAAATTAACTGAAAAGTTAGCTAGAGCTGAAAAGTTAACTAGTAGCTAAAAACTTTTAAGCTAACTTATTAAATCATAAGTGTTTGGTAAAACTAACTATTGAAGTGAATGGACAATGAAAAATAACATAAATAAGATATTAAAAAAAGGTAATAAGGGAATTAAATAAATATTTTAAGGATAAATTGAAAATAAAATATAAAAAGCCAGAAACTAGGATTTTAAAAAATACTACTTCAAGTAGTGTTTTCAAAAATGGTAGAAACTACTTAAAAAACATATTTATCAAACAATCAAATAAGTTTTCCAAAAAAAAAAACTAAAAATAGTTGAAATGATTTACCCAACATAGCCTCAATATCTTTAGACATCCAATATGGCTTTCCACTTCTTTCTTATGCTTACTTTCTTCTTTTCTTTAGGCATCAGATCGTAGAAACCATCACTCTACTGACAATATATTGAACGTCCCTCATATGGATCTACTGTATTCACCTATTCCCTCGCCTCGGCTGGATCGACATATATATATATATATATATATATATATATATATATGGAGAGAGAGAAGAGAGATTAACTTACTCCACTTATAAGGGTTACTCATCATCTTTATCATTCATTTTCTTAAGATCTAATGATTATAATAAATAACTAAATTAGATTTCAAGAAAATAAATAATAAGGATGAGGAAGAATTACTTTTGAAGTAAGTGAAAGATGATATTTTTGTGAAAAGGGGGATCACATGAAAAAAGAGTTTGCAAGTTTGACAAAAACTTGTAACAAAAATGGATTTGTAAGTTCCACAATAACTCTTATGAAAATGATGTATAAGTGTTTGCAAGTTTTCTGTAAAACCTTGTGATGAAAATTAATGAAATATTGATGAAACTTCTCTACATAGTATATCTCCTTCTACATACAAATATATCTTCATACACATACAAACATAAACAAAAATAACCCATCACTGTTTTTATCTTGTTGTTCGAGCCAACAATGTTGGAAGGATGATAAACTTTGGAATTTTATTAGTCCAATTATGGATCACAGCAATTCAATCGAAGAGGGCCTTATTTGGAGTGACATTATGGAGTATTTGAAAGGTAGAAATCAGCTGTTATGCCACTGCCATTCCATGCGAAAAAAAACAGTTTCAAGGGCTGAGATGTTTTATGCAGATTGGTTATTGGCTCGAAAGTTTGATGGTTATATTGAAACCAGATCCACAACCAACATGAGTGATTGGAAGGCCCCTCCTATTAATTGGTCATTTTCAATGCAATATTGATGCTGCATTTAGAACTCAGGATTGTCTCACAAATTTGGGGTGATGTGCTTAGGAGATGCAAGAGGTGGTTTTATAGTAGGCAAAACAGCTTGGAGGGAGAGGCTATTGGACTGCTACAAGCTTTTCAATGGGTTAGCAATCTTGGTATATGTAATGTTATTTTTGAGATGGATTCTAATCTTGTTGTAGACATGATTAACGGCAACAGGATTAGTTGGATGATTAAGAAAGAAGGAAATGAGAAAAAGGTTGCCGGTTTGATCTCTCCTACATCAACATCAACAACATCAATAACATCAACAACACCTTTAACCCAAGTTAATTGGGGTCACTGGTAGATGAACTCAATGATAAATCGTAAATGAGACAGAAAGAGAAAGGAAGAGAGGAAGAAAAAAGTGGAAATAAGACAAAAGAGAGAAAAAGGGGTGACTGGAATATAGAACTACTAATGAGTTTAACCTTCCACCAAGCTTATAGTTTTTGTCCACTCCGTCCTAAGACATACCGTCCGTCAATCTATATCTCACTCCATTAAGTCAAGACTACCTTTTCCAGGTAAGTTTCGGTTGATCTCTACCTCTCTTTGTGTCAAGCTCTTGGTAACAAACTCTTGTTCTTACGAGAGCATCTAGTGGTCGTTTCATAACGTGCCCAAATCACCTCAATCTATGGTCTCTCATCTTTTCACATACTGGTACCATTGGTACCACTGATACATTTGATCTCTCCTACTAACAAAAAATTAACAATTAAAATTTGTCAATAAAAAAAATGATTAATGAAAACCAAAATGATTGCCCTGATCTTGGTTTTATATTAGTTGATTGTAAATAGATCCTTTCCCATTTTACAAACTTTAGAGTTGAGTTTGTGAGGAGACAAACTAATGGAGATACTCAATATTGATCAAGCTAGGCTCTAGTATTATCATCATTCATCAGATTCCCAATTGTATTTATCAGTTAATTATCAATGAAATGGTTTTAGTTGGTTTCTGTCAAAAACACTACTACAAATAAGTCCTTTAACGACACACAATCTACGACGGTTGTTTCATAACCGTCTTCGTATGTGAGGCAGTGGCATTTTTGCAATTAAATGAAACTTTACAAGGACGGCTTTCAAGAAACCATCGTAGAAAGTTCAAAAAGAAAACGGTTATACAAAGACCGTCGTAGTTTTTGCCGCTTTCAAAGATGGTTTTTGTATAACCGTCTTTGTTTTATTTCATCTTATATTGTAATTTCAACCTTCATTTTATTAATTGCTTTTGTCGTCCGTTCCTCTCCTCTCATCCTCACATTCCTCGACCCAAACCCTAAATCCCTTCCCTCTAAGTGACCCCCTCCCTTCTCTCCTCCCTCGATCTCAACGGCTCGGCGTGAAGCAGGGGGACACGGTGGCGCTTCTGTACTCCTCGGGAAAGATGGGGTTGAGCAATGGTGTGGTTTTGACGCACCGGAACTTCATCGTGGCATCGGTGATAATCGGCGAGGGAGCGCGGTGGTGGTGATGGAGAGGTTGGAGTTGGAGGCATTGCTATGGGTCACGAAGCACAGGGTGACGAAGCTGTGGGTCGTGCCTCCGAGCCTGCTTGCTCTCTTCAATTTCCGTCGAAGCTCGCAGATCTTCCTTTCGTTCTCGTTGCTCCACTCTGGTAAGAACCCTACTCACACTCCTTCTCATTTTGTTCTTCTAGGTTAGGGCAAATATGCCCTTTCTCATTCTTATTCTTTTGTGCCTCCACCCACTATAACCTCACCCCAAACCACCACCACCAGCACACGAAACAAACTCCACCATACAAGTTCTGGACATGGAAAATAAGATGTGGAATATATATATATATATATATATATATATATATATATTACTGGTATATGGAATATTATTGTTTTTCTGACTTTGATGTTTTTATTTTTTTTTTCTTTGGGAAGGTTGATGAGGGTTATGTCAAGAGGTTGCGGAAGAAGTTGCAGTTTGAGGAGAGGAAGCAAGCTAATCAAAGAAGGGTAATGCTGCTGGTTTTAGTGTGGTTATTTGATTTTGTCGATCATGAAAAGTAAATTAAATGAACTGTAGTCAATGAAGAAAGATGCAGTTTTTCCCTCTTTTTGTCCATTATATGTTTTAGTTATTTTTATGTTTGTGTGAATATAAAATTGTCATTTCAACTTCTGGTATGATCAAATATTGACATTTGTGTACTGTATTTGTAGAAAGAAGTTGTTGTTCAGCACCTACACTTGGGAACCTTTGATTACTAATGTTCGGGTTCTTCACCAGAGTGATGATGATCACTTGGTATGTGAAATTTTTAAGTAGCATACGAAGGGAATGTGTTGTTCTGCATCCTGTGAATGAAATTTTGTTCATTTTGATTTAGATATTACTGTGTGATTCATGTAGGTTCTGGAGTTAGGATTGAATTTTCTCAGGCTGATGATATGAGTGCAATACTTGTTGTGAAACTAAGAAAAAGGTTGGGCTTTGGAATGTGGGCAAAATTGCACATTACAAGAATGCATGTTGAAGGGAAGGGAAGGTATGACAATGGAATTGAGTGGGGGTGGTGTTGCATTTTGTTAGTTAACATTAAAATACTTTACTAATTCTAATTTTAATTCTTATTAAAGATAAGAAATAGCAGGATGAAGAAGAAAGTTTACATGTTTGGTTTGAGAACATGTTTCTTGTTTTCATTTTTTATTTTTTAAATGTAATTATAAAATTGCCACTTTTATTTTCACTTTGTTTCTGTTTTCATAGATTTATCCTTTTCAAATATTTGTTGATGGGAGAAAGTGAAAACATATTATTTTTTTAATACTTAATTGTGAATGCAAAAAAATGAAAACTGAAAAGTTTTGTTAAAATATTTCTATATAGGAAACAAAGTGAAAACAGTTTATTTGTCACTTGTGAGAAAAAAAAATTGAAAATGTTTTTTCAATCAAAACATGCCCTAAGTTTTTGTTATATTTAATTAAATATCCCACCATCCTTCTTAAGTTAGACCTTAAAGGTTATAATTATACTTTTTAAGTCATTTTTCTCTCCTGTGTTGTTCCAAGTTACAAAAGTGCTTTATTATTCCTTAGCAGTTTTGATGAAAGACTTGGCGAGTAATTTGTTATGAGATTTGTATAGTTCAAAGCTAATTTTCATATATAACTACTCATGTAGTCAGAATAGAAAAGGGAATAAACAAAATTTTAAATTATTATGTTATTAGTCTATTCTGTAGGTCTTAGTTGGGGTAAAGTTTCTCCTGACATGGCCTTTTATTGGTCGTTTGCGTGTATGCTTTGTTGAACCTCCATATTTTCAAATGACTGTCAAACCTATGTTTACTCATGGGCTTGACGTGACTGAACTTCCAGGCATTGTTGGGTGGCTAGTAAGTATACCTTGATTTTAGGAAAAATCTGTGCTCATTCTTATTTCTTGATGCTATAAGTAATTTGTGTTATCTTATCTTTTACCAGGATAAGTTGCTATCTATTGCTTTTGAACAGACCCTTGTTAAGGTGAAGTTTGGTCTCTGTTTTTTATTCCCATCTTGTTAGTTTTGTATATTTTACTCATGTTGGCTTCTTGGGGTATTGAAATGATGTGACAAAAATATCAAATGTGTTAGAAATCTTCTCATCTTTTAGTTGTTTCTGCTATTAGAAACTATTGTAGCCTTTTAATTATTTTCCTATATTTACATGTTTGGAATTTTTGCAGCCTAATATGCTGGTTGTTGATGTTGAGAAATTTGTTTCACCACAACAAGGTAAATATATGTCATGGATTTCATAGACTTTTGCAATAACCGATTTACTTGGTAGCCCTGGGGATTCTTCATTTAAATAAAAATTAGGCTTGGGCTCATCAACATATCATGGACATTTAGGGTACCAGTTTCTGGTAATCAATTATTGTTCAAATAAAGTATGAAATGTTGATTTTACTGGTCTGTGATACCAAATTTTTTAATTGTAAAACCTATTTGATTCTAAGTTTGAAGTGTTTAGTGATCAAAAAGGGCACAAGAGAATCATTTTATAAATTATGATCAACCTTCTATTTGTCATTGGCAGGAAAGTGAGGCCCAAGATTACATTTGTCATGTTCATGCAAATATTCATGTTGGGTCTCCTTGGATTAGTAGTTTTCTTGCTCTAGAAAATGGTGTTCATTATGATTGATGCATCCAAAAAACTTCTACTAAAATTTGTTCTTTTTGTTCTTCTGTTATCTTGTTATAGGCCTGTGATTGATCAGAACTTATAACAAGATTCTGAAAGTGTTTGTGCAGCCTGTGATTGATCAGAACTTATAAAATGATTCTGAAAAAATTTGTGCAGTCAGTTGTTTCTCCCTTCTGTTTATTTTATTTATTATGTCCTTATTGGATCTCTATGACAAGTCATATTATTCTTTCCTCCAAATTCATAGGTTGGTAAGTAGCAGGTTCTTGAGATATTGATGTGTTGCAAACACATCCTAGTTTTAGGCTAGTTTAGGATATAATTTAGTTAAATAAATTAGGTAAATAGATTAGAAATTAGTTAGTTTATCAAGTTAATTGTTTTCAATTCAATTCATTACCATTTGAACATTTTCAGGATTAAAAGAGGAGAATCAAGGCCAAAAGGAAGAAGAAAACAAGATTCAAGGAA
>PYAF01003480.1:73222-87531 GCA_007407185.1 Glycine tomentella
ATGTGTTGCAAACACATCCTAGTTTTAGGCTAGTTTAGGATATAATTTAGTTAAATAAATTAGGTAAATAGATTAGAAATTAGTTAGTTTATCAAGTTAATTGTTTTCAATTCAATTCATTACCATTTGAACATTTTCAGGATTAAAAGAGGAGAATCAAGGCCAAAAGGAAGAAGAAAACAAGATTCAAGGAATGGCGTGGATAGCGCGAGAACCAACGCGAGTCGCGCCAGAGGAAAAATAGAGGGCCTCATTCTCGAAGATACCACGCGATCAGCGTGGGAATCCACGCGAATAGCGTGAAGAGGTCGAAAGCACAGCGCCATCCGCGCCAGAGCAGCGCTACCAGCGCCAAAGACACAAGGCCAGGCTTCCCAGCTCGAACAACTCACGCCACTAGCGCCAGATCCACGCGATTAGCGCCATCTATTCCAGGATCCTGCGCGGGTCGCGCCAAATCCGCGTCGTCAGCGCCAGGAATCACAGAATCAGGCCATCTAGCTCGAATGATCCACACGGTTAGCGTGGATGTCCTCGCGATCAGCGTCATGGATACGAAATACCCACGCGGTTAGCGCGGGATTGAGCACGGATCGAGCCAGAAAGATTCAGTTGCCTGTTTTAAAATATTTGATTCGAAATTGGGCATTGTACTAGGCTTTATTACTCTAATTAAACATATCTATAAATATAAGGCCTCAGAAAGGTTAAGGGGCATCCAGAATATCATCTAATACCATATTTTACGTTCTTCTAATCCTCCAAACCTCTGGAATTCAAGAATCAAGGCTAGGGTTTCTGCATAACTATGAATTCTTCTATTGCTTTGATGTTCTTGAGGCCTATGGCAGGCTAATTCTTGTATTGTGGGAAGGCCATGAACTGATGAGAACTCCTCTGTAATTTGACTGGTATTGAAATACATATGTTTTGATTGTTTTATTCTTTTATGTTCTTCTTTCATATTCTTATTTGGAATTGATCACTTCAATTAAGTACTTAGGGTTAGGATTCGCAATGGGAACGTTAGGGTTCTAATTTCTGACCTGTTAAGAATAACATTTGTTCATCACCTAGGAATAGGGATGCGTAAATGCAGACTTTATAATATGATCTTTTAAATGCTTAAACTGATAGAATTCACTAAGGAATTAGGTTTTCAATTCAAGTTAAATGGTTAATTCGCTAAGGAATTAGGGATTAACTAATCTAGGAAAGACTTATTCTCTGAACAATCATAACAGGAACCCATATGATATATTCTCTAAATGCTTAGTTTGACAGGATCGCTAAGGGCTTAGGGTTCTCGATCGAATTAAAGGGTTGAATCGCTAGTTATCTAGGGTTTACGAATCTAGGAGAGATTTATCATGTGTATACGTTAAAGTTAATAAATCAGTCAAGTGAAAGAGGAGGAATCAGAGGGGATTGTGCTTGACCACAATTATTCTTCCATTGGTAATCTTCAATATCAATTTACTGCATTGCTTTAATTTCTGTCTTTACATTCACAACAACCAATCCAATCAACAATACTTTTCTTTGCGTATTTCTATTTTAATTTCAATCACATTCATTGGTATTGCTGTGAAATTACCCCAATCCCTGTGGAGAACGATACTCACTTACCTAATCTTTATTACTTGAAAACGATCAGTGCACTTGCCGTGGTGTGAGCGTATTATAATTCGTCTAACAGATATGCAAACTTTCGAATTGTATTTCTTTTTGGTTGGGTTTCATTGTCAATGAGAACAAGAGTATATATGGGATACAAATTGTTAGGAAATACCAAAACAATTCTCCCTGTAAAATGGACAATAAGAGAAATAAAGAAAATCAGAGTAGAAGAATGACACTAATTATTTAAAACTGTCATGATAGTCATTTTATATGTATTTGTGTGATTCTTTAGATAGAAAAATCATGATAAAACTGTCATGCCTGGCTTGCAAAAACATCTTGTTCTGGCTCTCTCCAATCCAACTTCACAGTCTGAGTGTATAGGACATTTTCAATTGAATCTTTAAGAACATCTCCAATGCTGGTTGTTATAAGGTTCTTAAGTCTAAGAACCAGTAGTTACATAAAATCATCATTGGAGGAGGCTGGCATGAATTCCAATTGTAAGAAAGGGAGATGGTTGTGCAAGCAATGCCACCTCTTTCATTTTTACTCCCAGTGAGTGAATAAAGCAGCAAATGCAAGTTGGTTCTCATTATCGCAACTGTCGGTATGCCTCTGTTTTTGGGATCATTAGTACATCTTAGCTTTATGCATTTGTTGTGAATATTCAATCATTGTAATTTGTGTTATTGTTTTTGAAGCTCTTGTAAAATTTTCATTTTTTTCATGTAACTAATGTGATCAATGTAACCATCTTGGCTGGCAGGATAAAATTATGAAAACATCATTGTTTTTGTAAAAATATGTATTTTTTTTTATTCCAGGACAAAGAGTTGCGTTATTGCTTTATGTATAATCATTTTCCAAGTTTACAATAGGAGGTAATGATTGCTGTTGAAACTCTTGTTGCAAGTTATATGGTTAATGTTGCATCAATTGGTTTTGTTCTAATTGTTTTCTATCAAAAACTGTTGAAAACTCACAAGAAGCTTGTTTCCTCTCTTTTAGTTATTTTGCACAGGATTTTTAAGCATGCTGAAATATCTTAGCTCTTTAACTTACATATCTTTTTTCAAGATTTGTTTATTCTGAAACATTATAGCGAGAATATGTAACAAATTAGCTTATGGAAAAACATCATTTTCTCCTAATTTGATTTTTGTGTCTGATTATTTAGAATAAAGAAATTATTAACACTATTCTGAGCATTTTTATTTCCTTTCCTATAAGCTAAAGCATTTTCAAATTTATTTGAACTTTGTGAGTAGATAAACATGGAAGGGAAGTGATGATGGCTTTGAATGCTTGTTTGGACTGGCTAGTTTTTTAGAGCTTTCATGGATTTGGGAATTGTTTGGGACCTGTGTATTAGACAAAAACTTATTTTGCCAGTTTAAGTTGTTTCGGTGTAGAATATATGATGCATGATCTACCATTGATTTTGTTTTACTTTTTGTGTTTCTTAAAAGTTATCAAAATTGTGTTCTCTAATAATTTAGATTAATAAATAATAAACAAAATATGTCTACATGTCTCCTTTGCTTTTCTCCTGCCTGACTCAACTCGTAAGTCTTAGCTAGATTCTGATTATGCTATTTTATGTCAAAAAACTATTTTTTGTGCAGATGCATAGAAAAAAGTTGAACAAAACTCCAGCTAATCAAGGTTTGTTTGTTGCCACTGAGCAGCCAATTCTTTCTGTAGTTGAGCCTCTTCCTTATGGAACTAGTCATGTGGTAAGTAAAGTCTATATTGGGATGTTGGGTAATTTAGAGAAGTTACACTAGCTTGGCTATTCTGATAAAATGTTTGGAGAATTGATCTTGATCTTGACAACTATACTGGGATTTTATATTCCAGTTAGAATAGATTGTCTGAAAACATTCCAACTAATTGATTGATGATTTATGATTATCAAGATTTTTCCTCTTCTAAAATATACTAGTCCTGATAATTTTTCAAACCCTCTAGTTTCCTTTTGTTTGTGTAATATTTGAATATACTAGATATTTCTTATTGGAGCTTTACCTAAGCTTGGAGCTACTATTGTAACTTATCTTATGCTACTTGTGAAGGTATATCATACTACTCTTGCCATTTCATTACCATTCTCCTGTGTTTTAGGTCTCCTTTCATCTATGATTGCATCAACCCTGGGTAAAGCTGTTTTATTCTCTCTTTCGTAACATTTGCACATTTGATTTCATTTTTGTTCTGGTTTTTATTTTTATTACGAAGAATGAAAATGAACTGTATTCATGTATAATTTTCAAATTTATAGTAAGTTCACTACTAGAAGAAGCGCTTTTTACGACGTCGAATCGAAGACGGATGTTTAATTCTTTTTATACATTCTTTGCTGGCATGCATTTTTGGCCTCGTCAACTGATCCAACTGCTTGACTCATTTCTTTAATAAAGGCACTGCTATATTATTTTGTTGGTCATAAAATAAAATCATCATGGATGCGGTTGGAGGAAGAAACAAGATGAAGCAAGCAGCAGAAGAAGAAAAGGTGGTATCTTAAGTTGTCCTTTTATAATTCTTTAACCATATTCTAATGTTTAAGCAGTGGAAACTTGTTCAGTTATCAAATTTATGGATTGTCACTAAAATTTTGTAGTCTTTGTCCGTGGAATAGTTGATCCATTGTTCCATGCACATGGTTTTATGCATTTTTTATGGACTTCTACGTGTCACTTAGAATTGGAAAAAATGTGTTTGTTGAGCCTGACTTATGCATGTGTGCAAACTATTTTCTAAAGCCAATCTTTCTTGCCCTTTACATGTGAAATGTGTTGGTGAACTTTTTATATCCCAGTTTCAGTTAAGTTAGTATATGTGTATTGCTCAATCTGTCTTTCATTATTACTATGTTAATTACTTTGTTGATGTTTCTGCTTATAGCCAGCAAGGGTTGGTCTAAGTTCAGGATGTTTTTCATTATTCACAATAGGGCATTCTATACTTTGGCCCCTCAGGTTTCTACTTGTTTAATGGCATAAGTTGTTGGTTTTTTCTTTTATCTTTTTTCCTTATTGCAAATATTGAGTTCATGAATACTACACCATTTAAAAAATTTAACTTAACAAGTAATTTCAATTTTTTTTTTTAATTTTCACTTTTAATTTACTTTAAAATGTTTTTTATTGTGAACAATTTAGTTGGACTGAACAATTTTTTTAATACTGAAGAGAACAATATTCCTTTCGATAACTGCATATGGAAGCTTGGAGGCCCGCCCCTAAACTAACCTTTAGTGAAAGTGTGAGGCTCAGAGATGGTGTTAACAAAATCTCTCTTCTAAGTGTTGGAGTTGGGCTTCTGGTTTGTTCTCTCTCTCTCTCTCTCTCTCTCTCTCTCTTGTGTGAGCATTGCATGCACACAATGAGTTATGTCAATACCCAACAATTTAATCTTTTTTTTATCTTATTTATTGATGATTGTTATAGGCTTCTAGCCAACTTGCTTTCAATCTTAAAACTAGATTCGTTGGATCCCAAGTCTGTGAGGGGGAAGATTGTCGTGTGTGACAGAAGATTGCAATAACATTAAATTGTACAAAATGAGATCAACCGTCTTCTAGGAAAACCCGTCTTTGTATGTGGATATACAAAGACGGTTTTGCCTAAAAACCGTCTTTGCATGTTTTGTTTTTTTTTTTTTTTGTTTTTTAAAAAAGGATACAAAGACGGTTCTCCATAAAATCGTCTTTGAATGCCAACCTACAAAGACGATTTTTGCCAAAATCGTCTTCTTTTCTTTGTTTAAAAAAAATTAAATCTAAAAGATACGAAAATGGTTCTCTGTAAAACAGTCTTTGAATGGCTACCTACGAAGACGGTTTTGACAAAAACCGTTTTCTTTTTTTTGTTTCAAAAAAAAGAAACAAACATTGGAGTTACAAAGACGGTTTTCGTAAAAACCGTCATTGAATATCTACATACAAAGACGGGTAAAAACCGTCTTTGTATGTATTTTAAAAAAAATTTAAAAATAGAAAAAAATTTTACAAAGACGGTTTTTACAATCGTCGTCGAAAGTGATCACTTTCAACGACACCCACAATAACGACGGTTCCAGAACCGTCGTCGTATGTGGTTTAGAGCTGTCGTCGTATCCCCCATCTGTAGTAGTGAAAATATAGCGAAGTTTAAATTTTAAAAAATATATTTGACTCAAGAGCTCCTTAATTCAATCAGTGCCTGAATGGTAAAATAAAAACTAAAAAACAGCATTCGAACCGTTCGAACCGTGCTACACATGCAATTGTGCATCTATATAGCCTAAGTGCCTAACCATGTCACACTTTGCTCATATTCTGAATTTGTATATAACATACATATATTCAAATGTCATTCTAATTTTTATTGTCCTTATGTAAATGAACGCAGTAGTGAAATTGTCCATGCTCAGTTTTTGGGGAATCAACTACATTAGCAATAGTGGGTTTGATCATCTCATTTTTGGAGAACAAGTCTTCTAAAGTGTACGGTTGACCGAGCTAGGTGATCCATTCCACATTTCCTTAGCAAATTGCTCATGGATCTTCTCTGTTGGGTGAAAAGAGTCCCACCACACATGATCACCAACATTGTCCCATAAGCTGAACTCTTCAACTTTCTTTGTATATACCTCCACAAGTGAAGACACCCCCATAAGGTCCACTTCCACACCAAGCATTGACTCCATCCTTAAAACCTTCCATATAAGAAAACAAAAATTTGATTTGTTACGAATTGTGATTGATATATGGAAGTTAGCTAGGAAATTAATTAATTAATTGGTTGCAATACATACCTTATTTTGTGGGATTATCTATTCTATCACGAAGCCAATTAGAGAAACTAGAGTAAGAGTACATGAATCCTTCAAGGTAAGACTTGAGGTTTGGGAGAAAAAGCTTCAAAGCGTTGTTATGTGCTAGAGCAAGAGTCTGCTCCAAAACAACCACTTTTGTTGGCTACCGGGTTTAGAGCTCTAAGTGCTGGTAAGCAACCCAATGGACACAAACTTAAGAATCCAAACTTTCTTGCCCCTTTCTCGTGTAGAGTCTATACACACAAAATGAGATCAACTTGTTAGTTATTGGACTTATTTTAGTAAGCTTATTAGAAGTATAAAAGAAGAAAAATAAAATGAATTTTTTTATAAACTCAAATTAACTTATGTACGAACTAATTTATTAAAGCTATATGAGAGAGTTTTTATTTATTAACTTATGTGTAAACTAATTTTAGTTTATTGAAAAGTATTTTTTTTCTCTTAAAAAATGCTTCTAAATAAGCTGATTTGAGCTTTATTTAGCCGAGTTAATTTTGCAGCAAATTAGGCTTACTTGGATTGCCCGTATCAAGTTTCCAATGACCATCCAAACGTATTGCTCAGTATTGTAGCTTTCTTGCATTTTTGGGTTACCCAGATAACCCATGTAATCGTTGCTTCCTATGCTAATGAAATAAATTGCTTCTGAAATCAATTCCTTTGTCTTCTTCTCTCCAAGCTTTTCTGATAGTGATTTTCTCACTACCTCAAAGTGGCTCAATTGTGTTTGAAGATCAATCACCTATATAAATAGCAACAAATTATAGAGTTCTAATACATCTAGCAAAAAGTTTTAAACGGCAATCCCTGTTGGTTTTATTTTGTAACCAACCTTAATTGGTTAACTATACCTATGGGTAGTCATAACTATTCCTTATGGGTAGTCATAACTATTCTTATAGATAATCATAACTACTCAATCGTTGTTAACCGCCGTTAACTTCCCATCATAACCATACACACAAAATTACCTTTGATGGAAAAGGTTTATATATAGGTGTGTATCTTCAATTTCTAGGGTCCCTGAACTCACTCACATATAAAGTACATATACACTATCTAGTACAAATTGAGAGAAGAGTTTGGAAGACTTAAGAAATCACTTCACATTACAGTAATATAACTCAATACAAGGATTAATGGTAGGAGGTATTTATATTCTATTTCATTTCGTATTAATCTAATATTATTTGTGAAAATGATTAGATTATTAAATATATAAAAATCTAACAATACCCAGTTATGATTTCATGGCATTTCTTGATATTACATAAAAATTTAGCCAAATTCAGCTAATTCCACTACATTTGTGGTCGCAGATACCCAAAAATCTTAACGCTGTGGGTTGTGGCTGAAATTGCAGTGGCGAATGACTTTTAAAATTGTTGTCTAGTTCATATGTTACAAGCCACATACATATATAAGGTGGAAAAAGTTGGAGTAATAATGAATGATGTTAACTTCTAAGATAGCAATCATGTCAAATATCACATGATTATTCAATGTATTTAGTAATTTACCAGTCCTTTTGATTGGTTTCAGCAAGAAAGCCGGCCCCACAAGAAGCAAAGTTGACACCGTTACTATAATCAGCATTTGGTTGTAAAAACGGAGGAATTTGTGCCAGCTTAGCATATTCAGCTGTATCAAAAAATATTCAGGTGCATCAGCATGTAATAAAAAAAGTTAATTTATCACACACCAAGGACAAAGTATAGTATTGTCTTAAAAAACAAAGAAGAATTCAACAAGAAAACAATTCTTTTAAGTAGCCAAAACGTGTCTTTTGATCTCTTTTGGAATCAATGATCAATGAGTTATCAACATTGAAAATAATAGAGATCTACATTTGAAGTTTAACATTGAAAGTAAGAAAATATGATATATTAAGGCATACCTATAAAATCTACAATGACACGGCCAACTGAGAATCGTCCAGTGGGTTCTTGAAAAAAACCATTTTGTCCATATGGCTTGTAATCTGCTTTGTTCTCAGGAATAGTATTTATATAGTTGTTGTTGCCAGAATCTATAGTAGAGTCACCAAATATGAAAAGGGCCTTAGTAGAAGTGGTAGTTGTACTGGTATTAGTTTCGTTTATGAGGCTCTGGGATTTGCTGAAACTCATTGAAGCATGAACTGGATTAAGGTTATGCAAACAACAGAGCAATCCATCGGAAAATTTTGCTTTGCCATCTTGAAAACTTTTCTATTAATTCAGCCTTTCATGTTTCTACTAGTGTTATTTAAAAATATCATTATTATACTAGGCTTTCACCGGCGATGCAATTGATGCAGTGGTCCAATAAAAACATGATTAGTATTTAATTCAGTTTGTTATGACGATAGAAGTTTAAATTTAGGCTATTCTGTGCAGCGAATTATGCATGCACATAGTTCGCTATCTGTGTAACCAATTATGTGCTGACTAGGCAGAGAGATAATATTTCGCTGGAGGAAGTAGCGGTACAGTTCAATAAATAACTGCCCCAACTTTTCCATAATATGTGAGATTCCTTTATTTTTGTATATCTTTTTAAACCAAATTGGATGATAACCGAATGATTTTTATTCAAAATAATTTTATTCTAATTTTTTTTATTTTCAAATATTTTTTTATTTAGTTGAAAATCAGTTCTATCAACTAAATTAGTTTTGTATAACAATACAATTTTTTAAAAATCATTTTGAATAAAAACCGGTATTTTGAATCAGTTTTAAATTGATTATAAGAAATAGATCAATTTTAAATATATTTTCTAACTATTTTTTTATTTTAAAATATTTTTTATTTAGTTGAAAATTATTTCTATTAACTAAATTAGTTTTGTAAAATAATATAATTTTTTTGAAAAATCATTTTGAACAAAAACTGGTATTTTGAATCAGTTTAAATTGATTATAAGAATTAAATCAATTTTAAATAGAGTTTCTAACTGTATTTTTATTTTCAAATATTTTTTATTTAGTTGAAAATTAATTTTATTAACTAAATTAATTTTGTAAAACAATACAGCTTTTTTTTAAATTATTTTGAATAAAAATCTGTTAATTATCATCCAATTTAGTTGAAAAAGTTTGCAAAAATAAAGGGATAAGTAGTTATTAAAAAGATAACATACTTTATGAGAAAGTGTTATGGGAAAGTGAAAGCAGTTGTTATTCAAAAGAGATAACATACGTTCTGGGAAAGTGGGAGCAGTTATTTACTGAACTGTACGTAGTTCACTACTCCCTCCAGCAAAATATTCTCTCTCTGCCTCGTCAGCACATAATTCGCTGCATAGAATAACGAACTATGTGCATGCATAGTTCGCTGGAGTGTCTAGCGAACTATGCCGCGTGGTAGTTTGGTATTTATTTTGACTGGCGTGACATTTAGGTTTTTTTTTTTAATGGGATAGGTTGGTCACTGTCTCAAATATTTCTGTGTCCCTCGTCTTAATTTTTTAAGCTAAAATTTAGGCCCTTGAGTCTTTGTTAACTTAAGCTGGTTTATTTGTCAATAGACAAATGTTAATTAATGTAATTAGGATATTATTAAAAATCTAAAAGGAGAAAGATTTTTATAGACATACATAAAATTATGTTATCCATAATTTTTTTTAAGTTATCATATGATTTTCACAATAAATAATTTCTCTTTAGTTTCTTAATCAATATCCTAAGAGTAATGATTAATAAGATCCTTGTCAATGCTACACTAAATTGATTTAGTCAATGTGGTTAGGTAACTTTGCCAATGGTTTCATAACTAGTTCCAAGCTAAAATTTATCAATATTACACATGGATCACTCATGAAGGTTTCTACTAGAACTAGGTCGTTACCCAGAAGTAATTAATTTGTTGTATCGTTCGAGTAGAGAGTCAAATTACTCTTAGGGCATTAGATTAGAAATTAAAAAGAAAAAGTATTTATTATAAAATCATAGAAAAACACAAAAAAAAAGTCATGGACAACACAATTTTACGCATTTTTCTTACTCTTGTAGTAATGAACGTTGGACTTTAATGTGTGGACATATAAGAAAAGATAAGATACGAAATGATTGTATACGAGGAGTGATTCGTGTAACATCAACAGAGGAAAAGATGAAAAAATATTGAGGTTGTAATGTTGTGTTTTCATAATTGGTTGTTCAAGTGATTTAATTAAATTGCAAGAGTAATTAAATTAATATTTAAGTGCCTATAATTAATCAATGATTGATGTGATGGTGCTTTTCCTATGTTTGCATATGTTTAGTGAGTTTTTGGTGAATTTGGGCCTGAAGAAAGATAGACTTGTGATGGTTAGTGAAAGCGGTGTGAGTTTAGGCAGAGATACTGAGGTATGGGAAGGAAAAACCTTTTCAGTCCTTTATCTCCCTAAACCCTTATTTGTTTTGAAACTCTCTCTCTCTCAACACACTTCTCCTCATAATTCTCTCTTCTCCAAGAAACCACCATTAGAGAACCTTGAACTTTGGTGTTGTGCAAAAAAGGAGCTTCTTTCTCCTCCCTTTAGTGGTTGTTGATTGGCCCTAGGTGAGATAATCTCCCTCTTCTTCCTCTCTTTGAGTTCAATTTTGTTTTCTCTAGAGCAACCATGAACTTTCATGGAAAAACTTAGTTTTAAGGGGTTTTGATTTTGTTTTTGGTTGGTTTTAGGGTTGAGTTGTTGCTGGTATAATGTGGTTGTTGTGGGATTGGAGGAAAGTTCCTCACCTGGACCCAAAGCTCACTCCTTTTTCCTTCATTCTTCAAAGAGTCATCATCTCGGGTTTGTGTAGGTAAGGGAAGCTTTATCCTTTTCTGTGCTTAATTAGGTTGTTGTGGATTGGTTTCAAGGTTGCTGGGAAATGAATCATGTCATTAAAAATGGAAGTTTAAGCATTTGAGGTTTTGAGTTTTGAAATTTGGGTTGTTGATTATTCGATGAATATTGATCAAAAGTTCCTATTTGTGAAAAGTTTTAATGTTGTTTATGTATTTGAAATTGATAAGAAAGGATTTGGTTTGTTTTGGAATGATTTGGAAGCCATGAGAGGCAATTCTACAAAATTTTGAAATTTTGTAGAATTCACGTTCAATGACCATTTTCGCATCCAATGACCTGTGTCGCGTTTAATAATCATTTTTGCGTCAATCACCACTTTCACGTCTAGTGACGAATGTCACATCCACTAAATCAGTTTTGTGTCTAGTAAGCATTGAGTTTGGTGATCATTTTGAGTCCAGTGGCTAGTTTTGAGTCTAGTGACCATTTTGAGTCCAATGATTAGTTTTGAATCCAATGACTAGTTTTAAGTCTAGTGACTATTTTGAATCCAATGATCAATTTTGATTCCAATGACCAATTTTAAGTCTAGTGACTAGTGTTGAATCTAATAACCAATTTTGATGTGGATGTGATTAATGTTTGTTTTCATTGCATAAATTAATTATTTTGAGATCTTAATGAATTTATGATGATATATGATATGCATTGAGATGATGTTGTTTTCTTATTAGAGTGATCTTTATGTTGAGATCATGAGATTCATGTTCATATGAGTATTTGGTGAGTTGTTTGCAAGAATTCAATGTGTTGGAATGTCTCACTAAGCCTATTGAACTATTTGTGGGTTCATAAGTGGGATGAACATATGAATGGTAAATCTATGATATATCATAACCTCTTATTGTGTTGAGATTGGTGAATGATTTTGTGATGATGTATGATATTGATTTGAATGATCATAACATGCATGCATTGATGAATGACATTGCATGTGAGTAGGCACGTAAGTTGGGGACTAAGAAGGCGTAAGTTGAGGACTAAGAAGGCCCTCAACCTAGTGTTGGAGGTTATCGTGGTAGCTAATGTCGAATGAGCCTATAGAATGGATGGGTGGACGAATCCCTAGATAGGTTAAGATCTTTGCAACCCTTACCAAGGTAAATCATTATTCATGCTCATCCATTTTCAATAAACCACACACCTCCGCAAGGTTAATTCGAGTCTCATCGAATGGACAGATCATAGAGTACGACTATGTTAAGGAATGTACTTAGGTTAATCGCTGAAAGTGAAATCTTCCAGGAGTAAAGAGTCGACATGACGTAATATGATAGATAGACATGTGCATTGATAATTGTGACTTGAGAATGATATGTTACTCGATGAATCATAGAATAATATGTTATTTGATGATTTGTGGATTGATGATGATGATGGTGTATAATGACTAAACCTTTATGTAATGGTTGATGAATTAATAATTATTATGAGATGTTCTATTATGAAAATTCTAAGACTTATGTTGTATGTATGATCTTTATTTGTTATATTATATATGTGATTAGTGGACCATGCTTTAATTGTTAAGTTTTACCCCTTCCTAGTATATTTGTTCTTGGTAAGCTTACTCTTGTGTTGTTGTACGTGTGATTCATGTTTGTGATGATATCATATCTAATGTATGTAGGGAGCAGATAGCTAGGAGGTGGTCCCATGTCTTCGAAGACTCAATGGATATGTGTATTTGGACATGAAGATGCCCTATCATTTCCCCTTTTAAAGTTATATATCGAGTAGACCGGCTTTGTGTTTATGTAGGTTATCCTCAAATGAATTAAAATAAAATATTCCGCAAAAGTTAGTTATTAGTTTCATGTAACTGAGGCAGGTCGTTACACTACTACATAAAAGATATTCAAGGTCGGTTATTTGGACCATACAAAGTCAGTTTTCGAACCGACCTTGTCTCTGACGACGTTAAAAATGTTAGCAAACAACGTCGGTTTTATAAGGACCGACTTTGAAATTTTTTTTTATTTTTTTTTTAAATAGTCTTTTCTAAGTTGGTTATTTAAAAAAACCGACTTAGAAACTGATATATATAAAGTCAGTTTTTTAAATAACTGACTTTGAATGTCATATTTCAAAAAAAAAAACGGTGTATGGGCTTTCCAAGTCGGTTTTCTAAATAACTGACTTGGAATCTAATTTTTCAAAAAAAAAAACCGGTGTATGGGCTTTCAAAGTCGGTTTTTTAAATAACCGACTTGGAATCTAATTTTTCAAAAAAAATAAAAAAAAAATTGGTGTATGGCTTTCAAAGTCGGTTTTTTTAAATAACCGACTTTGAATCTAATATTCCAAAAAAAAATAGAAGATTCTAAGTCGGTTGTTTTAAATAACCGACTTAGAATGTCATATTTTTTAAAAAAAAATATCGTACGGGACCGAACCTGAATCGCGAAATCGAAAGGTTATAGTGGTTCGATTTTGTTTCTTCTGCTGCTGCGGGTTCAAACAACACATTTTATAAACCATTTTCTTAACATCAACATAATATGCAATTCAACTCATTTCTTTACAATTCATACAACACCTAAAATATTATCAAATTTCATGAATCTTCAAACAACACATGACCTATATAAGATTTCACTCAATAACACATGTTTACAAACATTTAAAAAAGAAATGAGAGAAAAAACGGGAGAAGGAATATGGTGGTTGAAGGTGAGAGAGGAGAAAGAGAGAAGAGATGAGAAATTACCAGACAAAAGCAGAAGAAGAGAGGAAGAAGATGCAAAAGCGAACAGCCTAAAGCCAAAGCGGTGGTGGTGCGGTGGTAACGACGCAACGGCGGAGTAGAATCAACGGAGAAAGGAAAAACGAAGCGTAGAAGACAAAGAGAGAAAGAGAGAGAAGGAAGGAAGGAGGTTTGATTTTTAATGTGAAAGAGAGAACGTAAGGTTGAAATTTATAAGGTTGTTGGAATTTCAAATTCGAAATTCAAATTGAAATTTGAGTTTCAAATTGGCGCTGAGCGAGAATGGCTGCGGGAAAAGCGAAAATGGCCTTTTTAAAGTCGGTTATTTGAA
>PYAF01003480.1:93416-105936 GCA_007407185.1 Glycine tomentella
ATGGTGTGTGTCAATTATTATGATTATTTTATTTGTTGGTTAAATTTAATAAATCAATTTTAAATTATAATTTATTTTAGATTTGGCTCCTAAAGAAGTATTTTGCTCTATCCCTATCATCTATTATCTAAAAAATATGAGCATTTTGGATTAAAACTTACGTATATTTATGTTCATTATCAATATTATTAACTTTTAGTTTTAATTTCTTTATAATTAAAGTTTTAGTTTGTATTTTTTATTTTGATGAAAAAAATAATCACGTCAGTTATTAAAAATCTATTACATGTTAATATGTCACAGTAAATTAGAAATTTATTTAACATTGGTTTATGAATAAAACCATTAGAAGAAGAAAATTCAACAACTAAAAGAATGATATTTTTTAATCACATGTCATATTTTAATTTAAATAAGAATATATAAAATAAGACAATAATTTTAATCTATTTATAAAAATAATATAATTTTTTTTACTATATACCTATATATTTTTCTAAAAATTTTGGGTTCCTCTAAGTCATGAACCTTGGCTATCGCCCGTTGATCAAGGCCCAGGGCTGGCCCTGTAAGGGATAAAATGAACTACAAGTGAAAAGCATTTTTTTTCATATTTTTATATTTTACATTTTCCTTCTCATGGCCGTATCCTTTCCACTTTCACCTACAGACGGAGACAGTTTCTTTATTTATTTTTTTAATTATTCATAAAAATAAAAAATAATATCAGACAATTTACAACAACTCATATGTTTTTATTCAAACAACTGAATTAGATTAAGGATAGTGACAGTTTCTTTAATACATAAAATGGAAGACTTTTCCATTTTTTTCCTTTTTTTTTGGCTGGTATCTGAATATCACACTTTGACAGCCGACTTCCCCCAAAGCCTCCGTTAGCACAGCCAAGACAGCGATGGGCCACTCTGCCTCCATCAAGTCAAGGTAGATACAACAATTAAAGATAGCATAGTTTTTCCTCTTAGTATTAATTAATTTATTGTTGCTGCATTCTCAAGAGACACAAACTTGAAATTTCTAATTAGTCAGAGGAATTTTTATTTGCGGATCTACGTAGAAAGAGTTTTTTTATAACAACAATTAAAGATAGCATAGTTTTTCCTCTTCGTTTTAATTAATTTATTCTTGCTGCATTCTGAAGAGACACAAACTTTAAATTTCTAATTAGTCAGAACAATCTTTTTTTGCAGATCTACGTAGAAAGAGTTTTTCATTTGTTATAATAAATAAATTGTTATCAACCAAGTTTGCTTTTATACTTACAAATATATTTTTTATTCAGTAGTTACAAATAAATTACATTCTCCTCTCTTAAGAAACATTCAAAAAATAAATAAAAAAGACAATTTTAAATTAGACTTTTTATTTTTAATATAAACCCCCCTATGAACAATGACAAATAGTTATGAATATACCTCCAAGCATACCAATGGAATATGAAAAATATTTTATATCATCTACATCTAATTATGAATATCTTATTTTTTATTTTAATATTATTTTATGAGGAAAATTGATGTTTCAAATAGCTTTATTATCAGTTTTGAAATTATTATTTTTACCCAAAAAAATGGTGATCAAGACCTATGCATTTATTTGGTTAAAAAATATCTAAGAAATATGTTTTTAGATAATTGAGCTGAATTTTGTAAAAAGATTGAGAGATTGATGAGCAGGTAAATCATGGAATCATAGCAAAATAGATGAAATGACAGAGTGCATATGAATTTTTGTGTGATCACAAAATTCTCTTCAAGCTAAAAGAAAAATTCTATAGAACTGTAGAACAATTGTAAGACCTGCAATGTTATATGAAATTGAATGTTGGCCAGCACATAGGAAACATGAGCATAAAATAGGGGGCAACAGAAATGAGGATGTTAATGTTGATGTATGGTTATATGAAGATGAATAAGATAAGAAATCAGGATATTCGACGAAAGATAGCAGTAATACTGGTGGGTGAAAAGATGAGGAAACATAGATTAAGGTGGTTTTAGCACGTAACGAGACAACCCATGGATGCTTCCATAAGAACAAAAGTTTGTTACCAAGAGCTGACACAAAAAGAGGTAGAGGTAGACTGAAACTTATTTGGAGAAAGGTAATTAAACAAGACGATAGACTCCTTGTTATCTTTATGTTTTAAATGGTCTCTTTTTAGTCATTTTTCTATTCATTTTCCTCCTTTTTTTCTTTTATCTTTTTTTCTTCTCTTTTTTTTTATCTTATTTTTACTTTCTCTTCCCCTTCTCTCTTTTTTTTTTCAATCTCGTCACATCTATCATTAGATTCATCTATCACTAATTTAAATTAGTTTGAGTTAAAGATGTTGTTAATATAGATATTGATGTTGATGTTACACAAAACTCGAGGTGGACTTGGAACTCAAATCATGATGGCCTTCCTTATTGATCTTACTTTTGACAACAAATTTGATGGAAATATACTTCAATACACAAGTCAATATAATGAATTATAAGTGTGAATAAGACTAATTGACCAAAAGTTTAGACTGAGATTATTCATAATAGCTAAAATTGATTTCTCAAATGTAGTAACTGAAATAGTAAAAATCAATATCAAGCGAATCAATCCATCAATAAAAGAAAATGTCAAATGTTATTTTGGTTTTACTAGTCCTTGACATAGTTTAAAAACTTGTTGATAAATTTCAAAATTTATTTATAACAAGGAAAATCAAGCTAATAATATCAGGCTTGTGTTATAATATGCAACTTTTATTGTTCAATAAAATCATCATGATAACACTTTGCCAATTAATTCACAAATTTTTTTCACAATGAGGTTGGGAAATTTGTAAAGATCTTTAAGATCTAAAGTTAAAATCATAGTAAGTAATTCTACTATATTCTCATAAAATCATATATATATAGATATATAGATATATATTCAGCTTTTGTAACTTATAAGTATTAAGGGTAACTAATATTTTAAAATTTCATATAGATAGGGAATTGAATAAAATTGCCACTTATTAAATAAATAATGAAAAGATTAGCAATATAAAAGAGTAGAAAATTCGTTGAGTCCAAAGATCCATTTGAAGTCCTCATTTTTACCTACGTTTTTGCTCTTTTTATACAGGAAAGCAAAGAACTTGAAGTTCAAATATTTGGTGCTTAAAGCGCCAGGATTAGCACTAAACACTAAAGTCACACACTTTGCTCATATTTTGAATTTGTATATAACATACAAATATTCAAAATTTCAAATGTTATTTTAACTTTTATTGTTTCTTTTTTAAAATAAACTCAGTAGTGAAATTCTCCATGCTGAATTTCTGGGGCATCAACTACATCAGCAATAGTGAGCTTGATCTCTTTGTTGAAGAAGTTTTCTAAATTGTATGGCCATACCGAGGAAGCTGGTCCATTCCATAACGCCTTAGCGAATTGCTCATGGATCTTCTCTGTTGGGTGAAAAGAATCCCACCATACAAAATCGCCAACATTGTCACATAAACTGAACTCTTTAACTTTCTTTGTACCCCCACAAGTGAAGACACCCCCATATGGTCCACTTCCACAGCAAGCATTAACTCCATCGTTAAAATCTTCCACAAAAAACAAATTTTGATTTGTTACGAGTTGTGATTTGTATTAGTGACAATAAGGATGATTAATTAATGAAAAATGTTATAAATATACTCTCTATCACATTCTTTTGAACACAATCTTTTTGAACACAATCTTTTATTAATTGAAATTTATTAAAAATGATAAACTTTTGTAAGTTTCATGTCGTAATGATTTTCTCTCCTCCTGATTTTATAATTTTCATAAATTTTAACTAGAGAGTGTATTTAAAAAAAGGCTCTGAAAAATGTGTTGTAAATTACAATACATACCATAATTTGGGGGGTCATCTATTCTATCTCGAAGCCAATAATAGAAATTAGAGTTAGAGTACATGAATCCTTCAAGGACATGCTCGAGGCTTGTGAGGACATTACTCAAAGCATTATTATGTGCCAGAGCAAGAGCAGAAGCTGCTTCAAAACAACCACCTTTGTTGGCTTCTGGGTTTAGAGCTCTAAGAGCTGGCAAGCAACCCAAAGGAGACAAACTTAAGAACCCAAACTTTCTAGCCCCTTTCTCATATAGAGTCTGTACACACAGAAAGAGATTAATTTGTTATATTTTTTATTATTAAGAAAGCTAATTTGGACTATATTTAGTTTATTTAATTTTGTAGCTAATTAGGCTTACTTGGATTGCCTGTGTCAAGTTTCCAATGACCATTCTAACATATTGTTCAGGATTGTAGCTTTCTTGCATTTTGGGGTTACCCAGATAATTACCCATGTAATCGTTGCTTCCTATGCTAAAGAAATAAATTGCTTCTGAGATCAATTCCTTTGCCTTCTTCTCTCCAAGCTTTTCTGATAATAATATTCTTACTTCTTCAAAGTGACTTAATTGTGTTTGAAGGTCAATCACCTATATATAAATAGCAACTTATTATGGAGTTCTACATAAGTCTGGTTCACCAGTTACAAGTCTCATAGATATACAGGTGGAAAATAATGAATGATGTTAACATCTAAGATAGCAATCGTGACACTTATCACATGCTTTTCCAATGAATATAGTAATTTACCAGTCCCTGATTGGTTTCAACAAGAACACCCGCCCCACCAGAAGCAAAGTTGGCACCGTTACTATAATCAGCATTTGGTTGTAAAAACGGAGGAATTAGTGGCAGATTAGCATATTCAGCTGTATCAAAAAAAGAAGAAAATACACAAATATATTCAGCTGTATCAGCATCTAGTAAAAGTTAATTTAGCACACACCAAGGACAAAATATAATATTGGCTTCAAAAAAGAGAAAAATTCAATGAAGTAACCAAAACGTGTCTCATGATCTCTCCTTTTCTGGTCATTGAATTATTAACATCGAAAATAATAAGTTCTTTTTTTGTATGTAAAACACAGAAATACTCTATAAGTAACAATCATGTTCATACCAAATAAGACTACTCAGTGAAGTAAAACTATCCCTCAGTATTCAACGCAACATTGCATATTTTGGAACTTGGAACTCGAAATCACTAATTAAACTGGAACAACTTTACATCAGTTGATTCATGCCTTCGGTGGTAAATAATAGATTTCTGCATTTAAAGGTAAATTTAACATTGAAAAGAAAATAGGATATATGTTAGCGCATACCTATGAAATCTACAATGACACGACCATCCGAGAATCGTCCAGTGGGTTCTTGAAAAAAACCATTTTGTCCATATGGCTTGTAATCTGCTTTGTTCTCAGGAATAGTATTTATATAGTTGTTGTTGCCAGAATCTACAGTAGAGTCACCAAATATGAAAAAGGCCTTAGTAGTAGTGGTAGTTGTACTGGTATTAGTTTCGTTTATGAGGCTCTGGGATGTGCTGAAATTCATTGAAGCAAAGAACTGGATTAAGGTTATGCCTATGCAAACAACAGAGCAACCCAAAGGAAAATTTTGCTTCGCCATCTTGTGAAGACTCTTCAATTAATCCACCTTTTCAATTATGCTAAGGTTATATATATAATAGCATACTATGCTTTCACCGGCGTTACAATCGATGCAGTGGTCCAGCAAAATCGTGACTAGATTAATTCAGCTTATTATGATGATACACGTTTAACTTTAGGCTACAATATATTTGTATCCCTTGTCTTATTTTTTTTTTTTAATTTGAGTTTGATTTTATAAGTTTCTAAAAAAAAATATTTTGATCTCTTTAAAATTATATTAATATTTGTTACCTTATCACAATAAATTGGTCAATTTGATGCCACGTACTTAACTGTGACAGATGTCATATTAAATCAATATTTATCATGTCAGCGAAAACTAATAGTTGGTTTAAAAAATTAACAAAACAATCGATTTAATTTAACATGAAACTTTTTTAAACTAAAAAAAATACAGAAAATAATAAGATGGGTGACTAATTTTAGCCTTAATTTTATATACTCAAGCTCTTACTCATCATATTCTCTTATGCAAATCACTGGTGTCTCACTTTAACTTGTCTATGTATGTATAAAAATAAATAAAAAATATATAAACTTTAAGCATGGAGACAATGCAATATATATAAACTATTCTAACTAGTACAAATTCATATAATATTTATGCCAATATCTTTCTTTTTAGAGGGGAGACAATGTAATTTACCTTGAATATAACAATTCTTCAATAACTTTTTTAATCAATAGTTTCTTAATTATTTAAACCTAACATACTCGAGACATGTTAATTTGGACAGATCATTGTAATTGCCAACCAAAGGAATCCGAGGTGATTATTACAATGCAAATACGTGTATATATTGATGCAGTACATGATAAATTGAACTACATAAAAGCCATATTCTTTTGTATTTTTCCTTCTTATCGGCGTATCCTTTTCACTTTTCAGTTTCACCAGCTGACGGAGAAAGTTTCTTTTTTGTTTTTTTTTATAGAGATAGAGAAAGTTTCTTTAATACATAAAATATAGGAAGATATTATTCATTTTTTTCTAGACAGCCAGTATCTAAAGACACCTATATCAATGTGCACTAGAACTTTCAAAATGAGTTAATCCATCATATAAACAAATTAACCCAACTTGGTCTACTTACGGTTTAATTCTGAGAAAAATTATCCTACTTGACCCACCATGGGTTATGAGTTAAATGAGATGGCCTACCAAACCTACCTAATTAAAGTAAAACAAAAAAAATTACAAAAAAAATCAACAAAAAATCAATTCTTTTTATAAAAATATTAATTAAATTAAAATTTCTATTATCCACACACCATAGGCACCACACCTAAAACAAGACATTTTATTAGATCTACTAAATTAGATTTAAACTTGTGTAGTTTTTAGTGGATTGGTGGATGAACTCGACCCATTATAGGTCAAATTCAGGTGGAAGGAATTTCAACTTACATGAGAAATTTTGATCTTCTTTCTGTATTTGTTTTTAAGTTTCCATATATGAATATTTTCAGTAGCGATAGATCTGGGAATTATGGATCTGGCAAAGAGATTTGAATAAATTCTCAACATATTTCAAGCCCAACATTAATCCCGAATGGGAATTGATATTCACACTATTAATTTTACTATTCTCACTATCACGTTTTGCCTCCCCCCCCCCCCCTCCCCTTCCCCTTCTTCTCACCACCCTCCCCTTCCCTCCAACATCTCTCTTTTCTTCTCTTTTTCTCTTCTCCTTTTCTCTCTTCCCTAACCCTTACATCCAAATCCCCCTACTTAGTATTCTTGGTAAGGGTTTTTTCCATTTTTTTTATACACAACAAATGTATGATTCTGTTGTGTTTTGAGTTGAGAATCACAATGGAATTATACTTCCATTGTGTTTTTTCTAATTTGGAAAACACTACAACAAAGTACGATTCCGTCGTGATTCTAAACCCAAAACACAATGGAGTCGCTCTGTTGTGTTGTTTTTTCGTTTTGAAAAATAACTCAATAGATCTACAATTTCATTATTATTGGATGAATAAAACAACATAATTATACTTCCAGTGTGGTGTTTTTTAAAACAAAACAAAAAATCCACATCAAAAATTCGATCTTGCTGTGTTATTGGATAAATAGTACAATGGAGTCGAATTTCCATTGTACAGTGGGGGTGAAAGTAAACTAACACAATGGAATTGTGATTATGTTATGTTATTTAGGGATGGAGTCAAATAATACAACGAAATCATGATTTAGTTATTACTTAGGGTACAAAAAAATTGTATAACAAAATCGTGTTTCCATTGTGCACTTGGGGTAAAAAAATAACAACGAAAACATACTTCCATTGTTATTTTTTTCACCTCCAATTGCACAACGGAAACACAATTCCGTTGTGCGATTTCGAGATATGGCTAAAGTATATCCACAAGGGTAGTGCCAATAGCAATACCCTTGGATTCTCTCTCACTTACTACTGTCATGCTCAAACCTTGCCACCTTCATTTGCAATGCCTCCAATAATCTAATTTTGTAAATATTTGGTGTGAGGATTGCATGAACTGAGTTTGTTTCATACCTACGAAGCAATTTCTGCAACTTCTAGCCAAGGGGTGGACTATAGGGCTCCATGCTAACCATTTATAGTATTTTGCTATAATTGTTTTGGAGTTTTAATTCTTTACTTGTTTTGAGGTAAATAATTATAATATTTTGATAACCATTTATAAAGACATTTTTACAACGGAAAATAGATAACATTCAATCAAATATCTATATATATATATATTTATTTGGATGTGATATTTGAATAACTCAAAAACATGTTTCAAGAAGCATTTCAAAAACATTATAGTCCTTGTGGTTTATTTTCCTGTTTAATATCCTATTATTAGAGTTTCTCATATTTTTCTTTCTAACATTTTCTTGCAGTGAAAATCTCTAGATTGAAACATTTTATTTTGAAATATTTTTGTCTCCAATTTTCCCATTTCTTGATATGATTATGTAGGTGATGCATCCAATGAACATTCTAGAATTGGTTCGATTAGGGGTGGCAAAGCGGGCTAACCCAACCAGTTTTAGCCAACCAACCACTAGCCCGCCAAAAACGGGGCGGGGAGGGCTGGCTTGCCTTCTAATGGTGGACTAAAATTTATGGCCTACCTGCATAGGGGTGGGTTGGCGGCTGTCCCGCATGAAATGAAAAAATATATTTTATTTCATAAAATTAATACAAATTAATAAATTTAGTTGTTTTCATTAAGATGAACAAATTTAGTTAAAAACGAAAAGTATACCAATTGTTTAGTCTAAATTTGATTTTAATTAATTTTTTCTATAAGTATTAGAGAAATTGAATTTATAAAATAATATAAAAACAATAACAAATATGTATTTTGGTTTTTGAACAACACTATTGTTACGGATAAAAGAGTATCGGATCCTTCCTTAAATAAACCAAATATTCAGCATATCAGTTTAAATATTCAGAGTATCAACAGAAATATTATGACCGAGTAAAAAAGGAAAGATTGCAGCAGATATCTCAAGATAAGGCAATGGGCCTGGAAAAGATCATCTTCAAGGTCCAGGTTAGCTCCCTATAAATGCAATACTTCCCATGGTGAAAGGTACACACACAGATTACTCTTACTCTCCCTCTTTCCATTCACACGGCACACACAGCACCCCAATCGCTACTGTGTCGGTGTGATCTTCTCTTCAGTCGCTGGTCTTACCATCATAGATCAACAGGGGAGAGTCAGATCCTATAGCATCATCTCCGGCGACACTCGTCGGAACATTTCCGTCTTTACAAGACGGAACATTGGCGCCGTCTGTGGGGAGCGATAAATTTCGAATCCCACCAACTCTCAATGGCTAATACCAGAAGGCATCAGATCGTTCGGCATGAAGAACCACCCAGGAATCCGAATCCAGAGAATGTGGTGGTAGAAGATGCATTATCACACACAAACTCATCCTGTACGGGATCAGCTGCACATGTGCCGACCAGCACACCGCCAGCCGCGCAAGAAAATCCAGAAACCTCTCAGCGTTTCATCCAGAACGCCCTCCAGTCCTTGTTGGTTCGAATGGAGAATCTGGAGAAGCGTTACGAACTCCAGCGCCAAGAAGATATCCAGCTGCTAATTGCCCAGTTGGAAGAACGCAGTAACAAGAGAAAAGAGGAAGAACGTCGGCAAAATACCGACCACTAGGAGCATAATGCAAGAAGACAAAGGCCCGAAACACCGACCCGAGCTGCCAAGACCGGCAATAGCCAACCGACGTACCATTCCGACCAGGAGCGAAGATCACGTCCTCAGCAAGGGGCATTCCGTGCTGCCACGACTACGATATCAGAACGCGCTGCAAGAGGACCAACAGAAGCCATCCACCGACCCGACCAAGGCAATGGCATATATCGAAGAAAGTATCGCCGAGGTCACCAAAACAATAGCCCGTTCATCGACCAAATAGTTAATGCTCAGTTCCTGGAGGACTTTGACGGGTCATTCCTGTCCAAGTATGATGGAAGCCAGGATCCGCAAGTGCACGTCGACGAGTTTGACATGCAGATGTGTGTCCGAGGTATTGACGAGCCCATCATCTCACGCATTTTCGCTACAACTCTGACCGGAACCGCCCAGACCTGGTTTCATTCCCTGCCACCGAGGTCCATCCACAGCTTTGAAGATTTTGGCCAAAAATTCTTGCTGAACTTTGCAACCAGTAAGAAACAGCCGAAGTCAGAATTCACTCTAGGCAAGATACTCCAGCAGCCTGGAGAAACATTGCAAAGTTACCTGGATCGGTTCAAGGAGGCCGCGCTACAAGTTCAAGGCCTAGAGGAGAAAGTACACGTTCATCTCATTTCCGCCGGGCTCAACGGAACGTCCCGCCTCGCCAAATCTATTTATAAAGATCCTGTGAGATCATTAAATGAGTTCAGAGTCCGAGCTAAAAAATATTTGGAGTTAGAACAAATGGAGATCGTGAACTCGGATCCGAGGGAAAACAGAGAACCCTCCTCGCCTTGGAACCGACGACAGGAGAATTCCCAGGTCGGACCGTCCAGCCGACATCCAGCAAATACCCCAACGGGCCGACCACCACAGAGCAGTTCCGACCCTCACTCCAGACCCGGAAAGTACGAGTTGAAATATCACAATTACGCTCCGTTGACCGTCTCACGTGGCCAAATATGGAAGGAGGTCGCCTTCACCGACATGAGAAAAGTCAACCGACCTCCTCCGATAGTAAGGAAACAAGGACTGGACTATTCCCGGTATTGTGATTTTCACAATGGACCGGGCCATACGACCGACCAGTGCTGGGAGCTCCAAGACGCAATAGAAAAATTTGTACGAGAAGGCAAACTGCGACACTACGTGATCTGAACTCAAGGGCACCACGGCAAGAGAAAAGCCCAGTAGGAGAATGAGCAACGAGATGACAAGAGGAGCAAGAAAGACGAAGAATTCTCAGAGCCCGAGTTCGAGTGCAATGTCATCACGGTGGGAATGAGAGAAGGAGGCGACACAGCCAACCAACGAAAGAAATACCTCAAGTAAGGTCGGTAAGAGACGACCCGAGGTCCGAGGAAAGTTAGCAGCAGGTCGGAAAGGACCGTACCTGGTTATCCAAAATCTTCGACAAGGAGCATACTTACTGGAGACATCGGACGACAAGCAAGTCAAACGGACTTGGAACGCAGACAAGTTAAATAAGTACTACAGCTCACAAAGAGCAGCCAAAATGCCAGTTCATGTGTTTTCCTTTAGTTGGCTTAGGGTCCGTCATTGGGATCATGGAATTCCACCATGTGTTTCCCTTTAGTTGGCCTCAAGTCCGTCATCGGAATCATGGACACCATGTGTTTCCCTTTAATTGGCTACTGAGCCCATCATAGGGATCATGGATTATTGTCTCACCGTGTGTTCCCCTTTAGTTGGGCATCAAGCCTGTCATTGGGGTCACGGGAGACCAAATCAATAGATTTATCATGTGTTTCTCATTAGTTGATCCAGGGGTGTAGAACCCGCGCAGATCAGTCATTGAGATCATGAAAATCATGTAACCTTCGAAGAAATTTAATAAAATCCTTGTTATAAGGAAAATTACTGTGCACAGATTTGAATGCTTAGTCGTTGTTTCGTATTCTCTCGGTCCTGATCAAGCCGACGTAACTATCATGGGTGAATCATCGAGTCGGCCGAAAGAATTACACTTAAATGATGTTACAAATACGTTGACAGTTGCTAAGTCGGGACAAAGATCCCAGAACGACATCTAAAGGCCCGACCAATGGTCCCGGCCAAATAGACGCTCGACAATTGGAGCCACGATACACAAAAGAGAAAGAGAATGCAAAAGACACAGAAGTAAAGAGCAAATAAAGCACCAGAATAAAATACAATGAGAAAGGGGCAAAAGCAAACTCGGACATCGATCACCTCGGCAAGGGGCACAAGCAAACCTTACCTCGGATATCGACTACCTCGGCTCGGATTCTCCACACGAGGGCGGCCCCACACGAGGTCGGCATTATTAATACAAGGTCGGCCCCAAACGAGGTCGGCATTACTAATACGAGGGCGGCCCCACATACGAGGTCGGCATCATTAATATGAGGTCGGCCATACACGAGGTCGGCGTTACCCACACGAGGTCGGCCCTATTCGAGGTCGGCGTCATTCATATAAATTCAGCCCTACACGAGGTCGGCATCATTCATACGAGGTCGGTCCTACATGAGGTCGACGTCACTCGTATGAGATCGCTTTAAAGTAGGTCGGCCCAATATGCACCCCGGCCATCCAGAATTCTAGATAACCGGGCTGAGGGGCATCTGTTACGGATAAAAGAGTATCGGATCCTTCCTTAAATAAACCAAATATTCAGCATATCAGTTTAAATATTCAGAGTATCAACAGAAATATTATGACCGAGTAAAAATGGAAAGATTGCAGCAGATATCTCAAGATAAGGCAATGGG
>PYAF01003480.1:106036-122520 GCA_007407185.1 Glycine tomentella
CCTTCCTTAAATAAACCAAATATTCAGCATATCAGTTTAAATATTCAGAGTATCAACAGAAATATTATGACCGAGTAAAAATGGAAAGATTGCAGCAGATATCTCAAGATAAGGCAATGGGCCTGGAAAAGATCATCTTCAAGGTCCAGGTTAGCTCCCTATAAATGCAATACTTCCCATGGTGAAAGGTACACACACAGATTACTCTTACTCTCCCTCTTTCCATTCACACGGCACACACAGCACCCCAATCGCTACCGTGTCGGTGTGATCTTCTCTTCAGTCGCTGGTCTTACCATCATAGATCAGCAGGGGAGAGTCAGATCCTATAGCATCATCTCCGGCGACACTCGTCGGAACATTTCCATCTTTACAGGACGGAACAACTATAAACTTAAAAAAGAAATACAAAGTGACAACTCAAACCCTAAACATCTACTAGTATTCACATGTTTTTTTTTAAAGAAATATATATATGGCAGACCAGCGAGCCAACCTACCCCAGCCTGTAGTTGGCCTGCCAGGATGACAGGTTAGGTTCTCTATCCCACCCTGCCAAATTGATAGCAAGCTGGCGGGCCGACCCAACCGCTTAGCTCGACCTATTTTGTCATTCCTACATTCAGTTGAGCATCATTACTCAACATCAATCACTTCAAATGAGTCAACCTTTGCCAAAATTGTTCATCCAAAAGGTCCACATGCTGATACATTTGTAATTAAGAATGTAAAACCTACATCAGATATTAAGATGGACATGCAAGGATGAATTCTCTGATTTCATCAATAGTAAAATAAAATTTGAACAATGTATAAAATGATTTGTCATCTATATTATATAGTACAAAAGTATTAGTGATTTGATGAACCGAGTGTAGAATGTTGTGTAGGATTCCATAGATTTTTCGACAGAGAAATAATTATTGGTTGGAAATTGGATAATCGATGAGGGAGAGAAAAAAATGCTTCAACGAACATATTAAGGACATATATGATAAATAATTAAATATAATAATTCCTTGAGTTTTTGTTTTAAAATCAGGTCCTTCCAAAATAGAATCTAGCAAAATCATAGACTTACTTAATTGTGTATAATGAATATAGCAATAGAAATATCCATCAGGAAAGGTCGTTTCTTATCAATATGGAAGGTACACTGTCGCTGACTCAATTATTTGAAGGCTAGTTACTTATTGATATGGTCAAACTCATAACCTACATAGTTTTCTATGTTTCTTATTGAATTATATGTCCACTTGTAAAGTTGTATTGTAACAGCTTACCCTAGCTGTCCAAAAAACATTTGGGCACTTATGTTTTCCATCAATTTATTTCTTGTTCACTTTTGTAAATCATATGAATCAAATATTGTTGAAGTTATGTTGTCAATAAGTATTTCTGATGAGAAAGTTCCTAAATATGAAAGTTTTCCATTAGCATCTGCTACTAAAATTAAATCAATTGTTAAAGATACAAAAACTAAAAAAAAGTACCATTATTAAACCTTTTGAAATGGAACCTGAATTTCTTGTTGCTATAACTGTAGGGTCTCAAGTCCTTAAGGAGTCATAGAAAGATGTAGACAATACGCTATGAATTATTGTTCAACTTGCTCTTGAAAATGGGAAAGCTTAGAGTAACATTTCTTGCTTGTCTGGATTTATTCCTTTCTTGTACTAAAAAACAAGAAACAACTTAATATTTCTTTTGATTCTATCATATGGTATGCCTAAATTTAAAACAATAGTAAGAGTTAACATGTTTATTACATACTTATCATATTATCTAGGTCTCCATTTTTTGTAGTTTCTAATAAAAGTTTGGATGTTAAATGAAATATAATAGAATGTAACAACTTAAGTTACTATTATAACCTTAATTTTACGCACAACTAATTAGTAAATGTAGCTTGTATGATTCCCTTGATACATGTAGAATTATTCCATCAGATGACTTGATACACACTTTGCTCACACAAGTTTAGTCTTTCAAGCATGAGACAAAAAAAATCTTGTTCACATGTGACTTTTGAGTAATATTAGAAGGGTTAGAAAACAATGTGAATACACACAATAACTAAGAGGGGGGCGGATTGGTTTAAACTTGACATTTTTAAAATCTTTAGAAAATCAGAGTTAAAAGATCTTTATCACAATTAAACCAAGAATGCTACAATCAATCAAACCACTAGCCCAAGAAAACAATTACAAAAGTTTCACTTGTTGAGTAATAAGAATTCACCAAGAACCACATATTAAGATAGCTATAAGAGATTAAAAGATAAAGATCAACATAAGTACTTATACTGGTTCACCCCTCAACAAGAGAAGCTACATCCAGTTTCTTCCAACCAAACCATTGTTAGAGTTCCACTACATGAAAACCAGTTCTTTACAAGCTTTACAACAATCATCCTATATTAACCATAGATAAAGAATTGAAATCTAAAACCCTATTAGACTCCTAGTGATCAAGAACTAGAGAACATTTCTCTATTCTTCCCTCTAGAGAAATCCACTCTAGAAAAAGCTTAGGAACCCTTTGTAAAAGTTACAAACAACCAAGAATACAAAAACGAATTTACAAGCAAAGCTAATGGAGAGAGACAACCTAATGATCCACTGAATATGAATGAATATGAGTTACCAAACAGGATTGAAATGAAAAACAATTTCAGAACTTCTTCTTCAAAAAGTTTCTTTGTTGTTTTGCCCAAGAAATATTTTAACACACAATGAAGATTTGAATTTGTGGGTTAAGCACTTTAGAACTCAAAAAGTAAAGTTTCTCAATTTATGAAAACCTTGAAAATTTCGTAGAGCTGTGTTCTTGTAAATTTCAGAAAACCCACCAGCTATTTATAACAAACTGATGTAACTAAATGTAATTGATTAAATCGCCTAAGTATTCGATTAAAACTTCATTTATAATCGATTGACAACAAATTTAATCGATTAAAATGTTCTTCAGCTTTCTGGAAAGGTTATATGAACAAAGTAATCAATTATTTCGACCTGTAATCGATTACTATAGGGATTCATTGTTCCATAAATGAACTAAGTAATCGATTACTAATAAATGGTAATCGATTAATACAGTCAAGTCATGTTCTATGTTTATACTGAGTAATCGATTACTTAATGTTGGTAATCAATTATTTTGTTCTTCAAAGCTCAGGTAATAGATTACCAATATGTGGTAATCGATTAATACAATGAAAAATAGTTTTTCCAAAAACTTAAAACCATGAGCACTTTACTTTGATGCAATCATGAAATCTTAAACTTTTTCATAAATCAAGTGCTTTTGTAAAATCATGAATGCAAGTATATGAATGTTTATGTAATGCAAAGGATCATAGGATGATTCTCTCCTACATCAAGCAGTTACAAATGCCTTCAATTGAATGGCATGTACAAAGCTAAAACACCCATTCATCTTCAGCATGTATCTTGACCCACCTTCATGCTTCCCCTATATCTAACTATTTCCCCCTTTTTGGCTTTGATCATGCCAAACATGAATTGAACATGTTGAACCTTGGAGTTCTTTTAAAGGAGTACATTTTCAGAAGCTTGTACTTGATAATCTGAAAATGAAATCAACTTCTTGCCAAGACAAGTGTCAAGCATACTTTGCATAAACAATTACATTTATATGTATGTATATGCTCCCCCTATCTTATGTAATTTTACATTGGTTAAGATAAAGAACAACATGTGTATCTCTTTATAGCTGATTAAGTTCAGAATTTTAAGTATGTGAGCTATGTTTCCTTAAGACCCTTTTATATTCAATATGTTCTTTAAGCTTTAAGACCATTTTTCCCCCTTTTGGCTTATCAAAGACAAAAAGTAATACTAATGAACATGAGATAAGCAAGAACATAACAAATTTTTTCATTAATCAAGAGGGTGGAACAAAAGGAACATAACACAAAACATATCAAAGGAAACATAAAGAAAGCAGAAACACCATAAGCAAACAATTACATCAAGCCAATCTAGAGAAGATTAGAATCTTTTAGAGCCATCCTAGTCTCTATATTTTCTAGCCTAGAAGTAATTTCTTCCAAAGAGGACTGTGTTTCAGCCCTATGCTTATGCCGGAGAGCAAGCACAACATCCATCTTCTGAATCATCAATGATTCAAATGGAGTGGATTGTTGTTGAGTAGGGGCATCTTCTTCTTCTTTCTCAACTTCTACACCTTCATTAGCTCCCTCTTGTGTAGCTTGTTCTCCAGCCATTAACCACTCATTGGGTGTCTTAATCAATCCAAGCTTATTGAGGTGTTTTTCTTTGACGAGGTTGATGATGTTTGTGGTGTTGTCTACAATCTCATTTGAGACACCAATCTTAAAGTAATCTATGAACCTAGAGATTAACAAAACATATGGAAAATGATAGCTGATTAATCTTGAAGCTTTCAACATAGTTTCAATAAAAACAAGAACCCAGTTAATCTGAGTTGAGGTCTTCATGCCATATACCAATTGCAAATCATCATCTGTGATTTGGGCATGGTTTGTAGACCTGGAGGTAAGGATGTAGGTTATAATGTAATGCAACAACCTATCTTCCCCAGTCACATTTCTAACCCCAAGCCTTGTCTTTAGCCTGATTTGGGGATCCAACAACATACCTCTATATGTGTCAATCTTATTGATGGAGGTCCATTGCAAGCTAAAGACCTAAAAAGAAAGCTTGAAGAACTTCCTTTGGTGAGACTTAAAGGACCCATGACAAGAGCTAGAATTCAAGTCCTTCAAGTCCACATCAAAACTAACTTGTATCTTTTGAACAAGCGTGAAGAAGCACATTAACTCAGTGCAAACACAAAAGAAGTCTTGTCTGTTTTAATAAATTACCATTTGTCTGTAATATATTAAGAAGGCAATTTGTAAAATAGTTGTTGTCTATTTTAATCGATTACCAAACAGCTGTAATCGATTACATAAGCATCAGAATATGTAAAAACTCTGTTTTAATCAATTACAAGGACGAATTAATCGATTACTTCAGCATAAAACTGCATTGCACATGTTGGGTCAGCCAAGAATCACTTTAGGAGAAGCTTGCACTTCAAGCTTCATTTGGGTTTCATTTCAATTTGCATTTTCCTTACATTTTGTGGCATTTGATGTGTAATTTCATGGCCTATATAAGCTGGTCCAAAACTTATTGTAACTAACTTTGATTCATTAATACAATTTTGAAAATTGTTGTGAGAGTTTCTCTCTTGTTCTTGTGTAAGAACTTCTTGAGTTTTATCAATGACTTCTCAATGCTATTGTGGTGATTCTTCTTAAGCTTATTGGAAAGCTTTTCCATGGTGTCATCCATCTTCATCCCTAACCTCTCTTCCATTTTCCATTGCTGAATTAAAAAGCTTAAAAACAGCCCCAAATTCTTGTGAAAGTGCAGAAGTTAGAGTTCTTGAAGTTTGCTTGAAGATTGGGTTTCATTACAAGGTAGAATTGGGAAAACTAATGGCTATGGATTCAACTATACATCAGAGCTACATCACAACCATACATCACTTTTGTAGCCCCCAATTTCTTCATCAAACCTCCTCACTCCAGCAGAGGAAATCCTAACCACATCAAACCAGACTTCCTCATCAATCACCATGGGAACACCGTTCACTTGAGAACGAAGCACCTCATCCATGCTGGCTTTAGCATAGGTGTAAAGCACCTTCACCAGTTCTGGGTAAAAGGTACCTTCAATTCAAGGAATTTTTTCAATCCTTGAGCCTCTAACAAAGCAAGGAATTGAAATCCCTCATTATTGAACAAATGAAGATCTAAGTACTTAGGAGGCATGACTAGCTTAGTGGCATTGAATTGCATGTAGTTCAATCTATCAGTTTAATTAGGGAACCAAGAATTCAATCTTTTCTCAACTGGATTGGAAGATTCACCAGCCTTTCTTTTGTTAGTTTTGGTTCTTTTGGAGGTAGACATGGTGTTTGAGGGTAGAAGAATGAATTTGGCCGTGGTTAGGATTATAGGAAAGAAACAGAGCACAGAAGGTTTGCTTAGTTTTGCAGAGAAGAAAGAGATTTGTTCATGTGTGAATTGATTCTGTTAGAAAAGCTGTATATATAGAGTTTTGTAGGTGAAATTTTGAATTTTATAACCTGGTAACTACTATTTCATCTTTCAAAAGGTTTAAATGATATTGACACAAATTCAAATTTGAATTTAAGATAAGATAAGTCAGTTATGATTTTTGAAAATTGTGCAGTTTTGCAGAAATGCCATAGATAATCGATTACTTAAGCACCGTAATTGATTACTCCAATGAAAATTTGTTTAAAAAAAACTTTCTGCAAAAGGTAATCGAGATGTTTTCTATTTCTGCACAAGCTTTCTACAGCAGGTAATCGATTACTCCAGATGTTTTCTATTTCTGCAAAAGCATTCTACTACAGGTAATCGATTATATTTCTTGTGTAATCGATTACTACAAGTAAGTGCTTTTCTGAAAATGCATTGAAAATACACTGTAATCGATTAATACACAGTGTAATCGATTACTCCAGAAAAATTTTATTTTGTAAATGCATTTTAAGTGACAGGTAATCGATCACATAAGGTTGGTAATTGATTACTCCAGTGAAATTTTGCATCTAAAAGCCTTTTAAAAACACAAATAGTCAATTAATACGTGTAGTAATCGATTACAATATAAAATTATGCAATATGAACAGTGTTTATCAGCAGAATTCGAATTTCATTCACTTGTGATGCATGGTCAATTTAGATTGCATATCATGTAGTCTATCAAATCATAGGTATGCTGTCATATATTTGATTCATCAATAATTCTTAGCATGTTCCTAAGATCATAGAATCTATTTTTAGATAATGGTTTGATAAAAATATCGGCCAATTGATTGTTTGTATCAATATAGTCAATTTTGAGATTACCCTTTTGAATATGATCTCTGAGGAAATGATGTCTGATTCTTCCATGCATAAAGTTCTTTTCTTAAAAACTCTATATGCTTTACTTTGTAATGAATATCCAAGGAAGATGACTTCATCAACTTTAGCATCAAATTTACCAAGAGATTCTTTACCATTGTTTAACATAAAACACTTGTAGCCAAATGCTCTTAAGTGAGATATGTTTGGTTTTCTACCTTCGTATAGTTTATAAGGAGTTTTCTTCAAAATAAGCCTTATTAGCAATCTATTCAAAGTGTAGCAAACTGTACTTACAACATCAACTCAAAAATGTTTAGGCAAATTTGTCTCATTAAGAAGAGTTCCAGCACCTTCTTCAAGAGATCTATTTTTCCTCTCCACAACACCATTTTGTTGACGTGTTCTTGGAGCTGAAAAATTGTGGTTGATTCCATTTTCTTCACAGAATTGTTCAAAATGCTCATTTTGGAATTCACCATCATGATCACTTCTTATTGAGATAATTTTGCTTACCTTTTCATTTTAAACAAGTTTGGCTAATTTTCTGAAAGCAATGAAGACATCACTCTTGGACCTTAAAAACAAAGTCTATGTGAATCTTGAGTAGTCATCAACAATAACAAGCCCATAAAAATTACCTCTTAAGCTCATAGTTCTAGAAGGACCAAACAAATCCATATGAAGCAATTCAAAGGGTCTTGAGGTAGAAACAACATTTTTATTTTGAAAAGAAATCTTGGTTTGTTTCCTCTTTTGACAAGCATCACATAGTTTGTCTTTTTTAAACTTTAGTTTAGGTAAGCCAATAACTAAATCTTTTCTAATAAGCTTGTTCATGTGATACATGTTAATGTGATTAGCTCTCCTATGTCATAGCCATGATTCATCAACTTTACTTACTAGGTAATTAGTGTTGTGAAAGAATGCATGTTCTGTGGAGAGTAGATATTACCTTTTCTTTTACCTACGTGTATAACCTCACTGGTTTGATCATCACAAATCATACAACAATTGTCATTGAAGGAAACCTTGAATCCTTTATCATATAGTTGACTTAGGAGATTGTGTTTTAAACCTTCCACATAAAGAACATTTCTGATCTTGGTTTTAAAGTTGTCTCTTATATTTCCTTCTCCAACTATTTTTCCCTTGTTGTTGTCGTCATAAGTGACAAATCCACCATCTTTTAGAGTCAAATTTGTAAGCATAGACATGTCACCTATCATGTGTCTAGAGCATCCACTATTAAGATACCATAATGATGATTTTGCTCTTAAACACACCTGCAACATTCAAATTAAGTGGCAAAGGAAGATACCCAGTTAAGGTTGGGTCCATAGGGGTTAGCTATTTTCTTTCTCTTTGGAACCCAAATGCACTCTCCATTAGGCACATAGAATCTACTAGCTTAGCACCTAAGAGATGTGTGACCTTTCTTCATGCAATTGTTACAAATTACAGCTTTTGATGCTCTTTCAAAATGAGTCATTTGATTATGCTTTGTTTTTTAAACAACTTTTGGATTCTTCTCTTTTGGTGGTATAAACTTGGTTTCTCCAAAAGGTTTTGCTTGATGTTTTTATCCCAAACTAGAAGTATCTCGAGTATATTTTTGAACACTTAGCATTTGATCTAGACTGCATTTTTCTCTATAGAGTCTTTTCAATAGATCTACTCAATAAGAATTTTCAGAAAGCAATTACATGTATTTTTCTCCTTGACTCTTTTTGTAATCATCAAACTCTTTTTGTAAAACTTTACATTTGTCTACATTTGATGAAGAGGAGGTACACACACATCCATTAGCTTTGTAGCTTGAAACAAGTTTTTCATTTTCTTTTTTCAAGTTACAAAGTTCATGCATCTCATGGAAAGCTTATAGTTTGGTGACATGCCATCTAAGATTACCTTTCAACCTATTGTTGGATTGTGCAATCTTTTGAGCTTCTTCATGCATCTCATGGAAAACATCAACCATTTGATCAAATTCAGGATTTACCTTTGTTTCATCACTTGAGAATTCATCATTTTCACTTATTGTAGAAGTGAGACATACATTAGCTTCTTTATTCTCACTTGATGATTCAGAAGTTGTTAATTCATTGTCTTCCCATGCTATGTAGGCTTTCTATGACTTTCCTTCTTTCTTTGCCTTCTTTTCACCTAATTGCTTTTTCAAGAATATAGAACATTCAGATTTAATTTGGCCAGGCTTATCACATTCAAAACAGGTGAAGTTTGTGTTGTTGTTGTTGTTGTCATTTCTTTTGTTGAACTTTGAGAACTTCTTGTTCTTTTTGTTCTTCATGAACTTGCTAAATCTTTTGACTATTAGGTTTAAGTTTTCATCATCTTCATCTTCACTTGAGTCTTTTTCTTTTTCCACAGTAGAGGATACAACTTTCAAGGCTATGCTTTTGTGTTTCTTATATGCATCTTCAGCATATGTTAGTTGAGACATTTCTAATTCATACTCAAGAAGCTTACCAAATAATGCAACCATGAACATGTTGGATAGATAATTTGATTCCTTGATTGCTGTCACTTTTGGTTGCCATGGTTATGTTAGACACTTCAAGATTATGATGTTTAACTCTTCATCATCAAATATCTTCTCAAGACCAAGAAGATGATGGTTCACAATGTGAGTGAATCTTGTTTGGAGTTGAGATATGTTATCTATGGTGTTCATCTTGAACATTTCATACTCATGAATCAAGGCATGCTTCCTTGATCTTCTGACTTCATCAGTGACTTCCAACATCTCCCACATCTCATTTGCACTTTTACACCTAACAGCTCTAAAGAATTCATCAAAAGAAAGTGTAGAAGTAATCATGTTCTTAGCTTTAAAATCATATTAAACAACTCTCTTTTCAGCATCTGTCATCTCATCCCATTCTTTGGGAATCATATCATTACCGACAGTTTTGATAGGAACCAAATGACCTTTTTCTAATGCATTCCAAGCACCTGAGTCATTTGATTAAATGAAAATATGCATTCTCTTTTTCAAAAAATTGAAATGCTCTCCTTCAAACATTGGAGGACGATTGAGGGAGGCACTCTCCTTGAAGGTAATTTGTGTGATATTCATTTTCTTTTAAAGAAAGATAATGATCTTGAATAACACTCAAGAACAACCTGTTCTTGATACAATTGAAAACAATGTGAATACACACAATAACCAAGAGGGGGGAGAATTTGTTTAAACTTGGCCTTTTTAAAATCTTTAGAAAATTAGAGTTAAAGGATATTTATCACAATTAAACCAAGAATGCTATAATCAATCAAACCACTCAACCCATGAAAACAATTACAAAAACTTCACTTGTTGAGTAATAAGAATTCACCAAGAATCACAGATTAAGATAGCTAGAAGAGATTAAAAGATAGAGATCAACACAAGAACTTATACTAGTTCACCTCTCAACAAGAGAAGCTACATCCAGTTTCTTCCAACCAAACCTTAGTTAGAGTTCGACTAAATGAAAATATGTTCTTTACAAGCTTTAGAACAATCACCCTTTATCAACCCTAGATAAAGAACTGAAATCTAAAATCCTATTAGACTCCTAGTGATCAAGAACTAGAAAACCCTTCTCTATTCTTTCCTTTAGAGAAATCCACTCTAGAAAAAGCTTCAAGAACCCTTTGTAAAAGTTACAAACAACCAAGAATACAGAAATGAATTTACAAGCAAAGTTAATATAGAGAGACTACCTGATGATCCACTGAATATGAATGAATATGAGTTACCAAATAGGATTGAAATGAAAAACAATTTCAGAACTTCTTCAAAAATCTTCTTTGTTGTCTTGCCCAAGAAATCTTTTAACACACAATGAAGATTTGAATTTGTGGATTAAGCACTTTAGAACTCATAATAAACTTTCTCAATCTCAGAAGGCTTATGAAAACTTTGGAAATTTTGTAGAGTTGTGTTCTTGTAAATTTCAGGAAACCCACCAGCTATTTATATCAAATTGATGTAACTGAATGTAATCGATGAAATTGTCTAAGTAATCGATTAAAACTTCATTTGGAATCGATTGAAAACAAATTTAATATATTAAAATGTTATTCAGTTTTCTAGAACGATTATATGTACAAAGTAATAGATTATTTCGACCTGTAATCGATTACTACAGAGATTCATTGTTCCATAAATGAACTAAGTAATCAATTACTAATAAATGGTAATCGATTAACACAGTCAAGTCATGTTCTGTGTTTATACTGAGTAATCGATTACTTAATGCTGATAATCGATTATTTTGTTCTTCAAAGATCAGGTAATAGATTACCAATATGTGGTAATCGATTAATACAGTGAAAAATAGTTTTTCCAAAAACTTAAAACCATGAGCACTTTCCTTTGATGCAATCATGAAATCTTAAACCTTTTCATAAATCAAGTGCTTTTGTAAAATCATGAATGCAGGTAAATGAATGTTTATGCAATGCAAAGGATCATAGGATGATTCTCTCCTACATCAAGCAATTACAAATGTCTTCAATTGAATGTGTTGGTTTTTATAGGAGCTATTTGAAGAATGGAATAGGAATCAAGCTTTGGTTTTGAGCTTTCAACATGCATTGGATGCCTTGAAGAATGATTGTGGTAAATGTGTAAGAAAGAAACAATTCTGGTGATCCAAGTGCATTGCATTCATATCATTCAATAATTCAATTAACTTGAGTAATAAAAATCACAAGGCTTTGGTAAAATGATCAAGTGTTTGATTTAAATCAAAGGTTTTTGGAAAAATGAATTTGTACTGACTTAATCAATTACATTGAGGATATAATCAATTGTTTTGTTCTTAGTTCATTCTGGAAAACTTTTCAAGAACAATGTAAACGATTACCTATCGGAATAGTCGATTATTTGACCTTTGTTTTCACATACACTGCCTTGATGAACACTTTAATCGATTACCAACAGGTAGTAATCGATTACATTGCTATACATTATTTCAAGCCGTGCTAGAAGAATCGATTACCAAAGAGTAATAATCGATTACACAGGCTAAACTGAAAAAATCATCTTCCTGTCTTAATCGATTACCAAATTCAATAATCGATTACATCATACACATATGCACATTAGTTTTTGATGCATTAATCGATTACCAAATATAGTAATCGATTACATAGTTCAATATGATTTCTAAAGCTTCCTGGTTTAATCGATTACCAATATCCATAATCGATTACACAGTGTACTTCAAGTTTATGAAGCTTCCTATCTTAATCGATTACAAGACGGAATAATCGATTATTTTGTTCGTTGCTCGTGTCCAGATTCTTGTAGAATACTTTAATCGATTACCATATTGATTTAATCGATTACACGAGTGAAATACTCGATTATTAGGCGCGTTTAATCGATTACTGACAGTTACAAATGTTTGTTATAAACAAAACCTTGGCTCAGCTTGTTTTGTAACTTGATCAATTCGTATTCTGAGCACACATAAGCTTTCTAAACACGTTCTAAGTGATTTTTCTGGGTTCTATGAGTTCTTGCTTTCACTAAAACATTCATGGGTTTTTGAGTGATTCTTTAAAGCACTTGAATACTTTCAAAGGTTAAGGAAGAAGATGTTCTGAGATTGTTTTTCATCTTTCAACCTAATTTGTTCATTCATGTGCATGTCATTCACTGATCATCAGGTGTTTTCTTTCCTTAACTGATTGGTTGTAATTTTGTTTACAAATTTGTGTTGTATTGGCTATTGTAATTTTGATTCTTAAAGCTTGGGACTAGAGAAAGGTTCTCTAGCTTAAAGATCAGAGTAGTGTTCTCTGGATCTTTCTCCTTAGATTTATAATAGGGTTTTAGATTTCTGTTCTTTGTCTAGGGTTGATAAAAGGGAGGTTCTTGTAAAAGCTTGTAAGAACATTTTTATAATAGTGGAACTCTAACCTAGTGTCGGTTGGAAGAAACTGGATGTAACTTCATGATTTGAAGTGAACCAGTATAAATTGCTTGTGTTTTTATTTCTATTCTCATCATATTTGATAAAGGGGAGGTTCTTGTAAAAGCTTGTAAGAATATTTTATAATAGTGGAACTCTAATTCAATGTAAATTAGAAGAAACTGGATGTAGCTTCAAGATTTGAAGTGAATCAGTATAAATTGCTTGTGTTTTTATTTATATTCTCATCATATTCATTGTCTTTAATTCTTTGAATCATATTCATTATACAACAAGGTTGGTTTTGATCTATTGAATTCTTGGACTGAGCTATTTGATTGAGTAAAAGGTTTCTTGGTTTTAAAAGTGATAAAGATCCTGAAAACTCTAATTTGAATTTGATTTTTAAAATACCAAGGTTCAACCAATTCACCCCCCCTCTTGGTTGTTGTGAAGTATTCTTATTATTTTTAGAATGACATGTACAAAGCTAAAACACTCATTCATCTTCAGCATGTATCTTGATCCACCTTCATGCTCCCCCTGTATCTAACAAGAATCAATCAATTGATAAAAGGTTAGCCAACATTTATGATAAATTTAACCCGCTTATTCATGTCATGAATACAAATTTTCATCATATTGTGTGCTTAAATTTAAAACAATAGGAAGAGTTAGCATGCACATTATACACTTACCAAATCGTTTAGGATCACCATTTTTTGTAATTTCTAATAAAATTTTAAATATAAAATGAAATCCAATCGAATGTAACCACTTAAGTTACTAATGTAACATTAACTTTGTGCATAACTAACCAATAAATGTAGCTCTTGTGATCCTGTTAACTCCTTGGCAAATATATCAATTCATGAAAGTAATAATAAATGGTAAGACCGAGTGTCAAGTCCACAGGAACTTTGATTGGACTCGAAGTTTGTATATATCAAATTCTAAGCACCAAAATTACTAAAAGTGAATATATTCAAAGTAATAATCCAGAATTGTAAAATTCAATAATAATAAAAGACATAAAAATAGAGCAAGATCCAAGAGATAAGAAAAACAAACATTTTAGGTGTGGAAAATGACACTTGGTGCATATTTTTTAGAAGTGTTGGGTGTTTGACTTACCAAAAATACTCTTGATATGTTCAGGATTTTTCACCATTTAAGTTATATCAACGATTATCTTCAACTAAATTACTTTAACCATGATCCCTCATGTGAAAGATCCTAAATCACTTGATTTCACTCCTAATCTCTTAGAAAGCTAACTAAATAACTTGGTTTAAGAATAAAAATGCATAAATAAGGCTAACTAACACCATTCCATCCCTAGATTAAACCATAAACAAAGCAATAAACATATAAATGAAGCAAAAATATAAAAATAACATTAAATGGATAGTTAAGATCATTACATGACAAAGTTTTTGGTATCCAAGCCCCCAACAATGGATAAATTAGCCTCTCATGGTCATGAGAGGTTCAAAACAAGATGGAAAAAAGAAAATATAAGAAATGGAATAGGAAAAGCTCCTAAAGTGGTTTTTGTCTTTAGAAACATGCCCTAAATGAACTCTATTTTCTAATGGAACAGTGCATCCCTTATAAGACCCCTCAAAACGTTGCAAATCATGTTTTTCGAAAAGTCATTGTGCGCTAAGCCTTCATGTACAAGTTGAGCGTGCATGCATAGTACAATTGGCTTAAGTGACCACGCGCTAACCTTGCATATGCACACTTAGCACACGTGCATGATACAGTTGACTTGAGGAAACCACCAGACACTTGACACATGCTCTTCTAGCTTGGCCTCTCTCGCTGAGCGTGCATTGGCGCATTGTTCCAATTCTTCATACATCTTTCACTCCTTTGTTGATGTACCAAAACTCTACAAAATAGAACAAAACACTGTAAATTCACTAATTTTAACATTTTTAAGCTAAAATCTCAAAAGAACATAAATCCCTATCTTTTTAGGTCAAAAGGAGCATTAAAAGAGAAGAAATTAGGTAATTGCTATGTAATTTAAGTACACAAACTAAGTATGCATAACAATTATCAAATCTCCATATGGTAGAAGTTGAATTATTCTCAGATGACATTACACATGTTTTCCTCAAATAAATTTAGTCCTTGATGCATAAGACAAACAAATTCTTGTTTACATGTGACTTTTGATAATAATATTAGAAGGGTTATAGTTATACGCTAATGATAAAAGGATAACATGTATTTATTACATACTTAACCACCTTATTCATATCATGAATACAAATTTTCATCATATGTTTAAAACAATCATAAGAGTTAACATGGACATTATACACTCATCAAAATATTTAGGACATTGTTTTTCTAGTGTCTAATGAAAGTTTAGATGTTAAATGAAATCCAAAATTTTGCGCATAACTAACCAAGAAAATATTGATATTGACTATTGGATTTGGATTGGTTCTATGGGAACCAATGAAATAGGTTGGCAACAAAGAAAACAATTAAAAAGGAATGATGACTTCATTTTCAAGAGGTAATTGATATTCAAAGAGATCTACATGAGCTAGAAGCACTTATCCCAAAGCTAAGAGCAATACAGATGTGCAACAAGCCAAGACTTCATTCAAATTGATGGAGCAAGCATTAATTCGCATTAGAGTCGAGAACAACATTATAGTGACAATAAGAGTAAGATTTGGGATGGTTAAGGTTTGCACAATACTCCTTCTCGCTAATGCATGACATATATTATATGATTACAAAAGATGTGTCAAAGTGTCAATAAAGAACATCACTAATTATGACACTAGACTATCTTGATGTTAATGTTGTATTTATATGTTGTAACAATCTCTTCTCTAGTTCAGAATTTTTGGCCTCCAATTTGTAAATTTTAGCCTCTGAATTCTGATGTGCAACCAATAGATCTTGTAGGCTGAAAAACCGATTTTACCAATGAAGATGTCTAGTTTTTAACTCATTCAATGCTTTGATCAAAATAACATGTTGCTTGTCTTCTTCAGTGACAAATATCACTTCAGCAACCTAACATCAATATGTGAAAATCAGGCAAAAAAACCAAAAAAATACAAAAAAATAAAAAATTACAAAAATGGGGCAGTTTGAAAACTATTTACCAATCTGGGGCAACTGGTCATGCCCAGAACTGAGCGTGACCAGTGTGTATATAAGGCCCCAGGATTGCACTATTCACTCACTTCTCAGCTTTTGGCTTCTCTCTAAAAGCTTCTCTCTGCCTTCTCTCTAAAAAGTTCTCTGACTTCTCTCTAGAAGTGCTCAGGGTTCTCTCTAAAAGTTCAGAGGCATCATCTTTCTTCGGTTTTCAGTAGCGAAGCTTTGCGAACAAGTAAGTTAATTTGTTTTTTAATTCTGAATGATATTTAATTTATTATTTTGTTGGTTTAAGTAAGTTAATTTATTGATTATTAGTTATATTTAATATGTTATGTTGTTGATTTTTAAAATCGTTAGAGACATATGATTTATTTTATGTTGTAGAAAACTGTTAGATGCTAGGTGATATGATTTAGACTAGTTTAGGGTTATGATTTAGTATTAAGTTAAGAGTTAGATTTTATGGTTAAGATATTGATTTAGTG
>PYAF01003480.1:129196-143676 GCA_007407185.1 Glycine tomentella
TGATGTTCTGATTGTGAACATCCTACATCAGGATGATGATGCATTCCAGACGACCCCACATCAGTGTCTGCTTGGAATCCAGTCGCATCAACACCAGCATCGTCAACATTATCCGACGCACTAGCATCCTCTTCAAGAAGACAATCCTCCATTGCAATGTTTTCATCATCGTCATCCTCTTCATCGTCATCCATAACCCAAGTTGGGTCATGTGAAGCTTTTTCAGACACGTTTACAACTGGATCAGCATATGACGATGTAGGCTTTGCAGCATTTACAGGAACTGACATAATGGGTAACACATCATCAACCACACCAAAGTCCACGTATAGCTATATAAAATCTCTCGTTGACAGTTTAAAAAATTCTTCAATTAGCAATTCTAGGTCTTCGTCGTCCATAACTTTAAAACCCATGTAATGTTCACATTGCCATAATCTCCCTATAATCTGTATGATACTTTGGTTGTCTTGCAGAGCTAATTTTTGTCGAATCTTCTGATGTAAATCACCCATTGTCGAGCTCCGCTTCAAACGTGTCTGACGTCTCTCCCCTTCAAAAACAACACCTTCTCTCCCTTCAAATTTCCTTCCACTATAATATAACACAACACACACAAACTCGTCACCACCTGAACTCATTTCTTCCACTCAAGAAAAACAAACACTTCTTCGCAGAGCTTCGCTGTACACATAAATTTCAAAAAACTGTGTTAGAATATCTTCTTAAACCTTACACCCTAGCCCTAAGACGTATAAATCCAAATTCCTAAACCCTAACCCCTAAGGCGTATAAATCCTAATCCCTAAACCCTAAATACTAAACACTAAACCCTAACCCATTAAACCATCAATCCTAACCCCTAATCCATAAACCCTAATATGTGCACCCTAATCTGTCAACCCTAACCCCTACACTCCAAACACTACACAATAAATCGTAAGAAACATTTTCGACAACACTAAACCCTAAACACTGATAATTTCATAATACAATATATTAACTAATATACACAATTAATCAAATAACTTACTTGTTGGCAGAGCTTCGCTGCAAAATCACTCACACTACACTTCTGCAACTCGAGTCAACAATGTGCAACATTGAGAAATGAGAGAAAACTGAAAACGAGGGGCATTTATACTGACTGGTCACGCACAGAACCAGGCGTGACTACCCCCCTAGTCACGCCTGGTTCTGGGCGTGACCAGTCATGCCCAGTTCTGGGCGTGACCAGTTGCTCCAGATTGGTAAATAGTTTTCAAACTGTCCCATTTTTGTAATTTTGTATTTTTTTGGTTTTTTTGCCGTGAAAATCACATTATTTGTATTTGCCATAAAAAATTAGTATCTTACAAAATCATTAGACTAACAATATTAGTTGTAAGCAAAGTTAAACATCCACAATAACCAGATTATTAGAAACAATAATTTATTTGAAATAAGGGTATTATCAAGACAAATTATAGACTAAATAACAGTTTCATGAAAATTTATTTATTCATTAATCATAAATACTCTATAGGGCTAGTGAATCTAAACCTTTTTTTTTTTTTTTTTTGTGAAATTGTTGCCACTAAAATGCTTTTGACTTTCCATAGTGCCATTGTCCCATGTTCCATAATGGTCATAATTTCATTCATATTAAGATTAGTCAACCAACATAAACAACAAAAAAATTATTTTATCTGAATATAATATTAAATTTACAATAAAATTTTAAATTTTTAAATAATATGAAATTGATATCAAATAAAAAATATTTTGTAATTGCATCTAAGAGTAGAAATAGATCGAAACTTTGAATTCAGGAAAAATTGACAATGAGCAGGAATATATTGACACTTGAAATTGCATATGAATATAACACAAAACCATGTTTCTACGTTCTAGTAAACATGAAGGAACATTTGCAAAATGCCATTAAAGGTAAGGAAGGAAACAACTTGAAGAAGCACTAAGGTGACATATAGTTGTAACAATATCCAAGTATGGAGGCAGCGTGCAATATGTCAACCAACACTATATGGTTATAAGCGTATTGAGTTGCACTATGTGCTAAGTTATGCCGTAGATTGTGGTTGAATAAGGTGTCATGTTATGTTGGTTCTTTGTTATAATTTATATTTTATTTAGAGGCTAAAATGAAAGATTCATTAAAAACACAATTGACCAGGATTGAAGCACAAGGTGTGCCTAACCCCAACCACAAAAATACAACATATAAGGCACACCGCAACAAAACCTGCATCACCCCTAACAAGTACCCTCCTTGTACGAAAGCCAAAATATAACCTACCAATACACATAATATGTTGTGTAATTCAACAACAAAAAAATGACATGTAACAATAATCCGACTCCCTTATATTATAGCTATTATATTCTCTTATCATCTTTGCATAAGAACCCCAAACAACCAAATATATTCTAGGCAGCTAAATATGAATAAAGAGAATTCTATGCCCACCAAATAAACATCCTTATATTAGAAACTCTGCTCTTTATCTATATATCTCTGTTTTTCTATTTTGTCTTTTTCTTTTCTGCTCTGCTTATGACCTTATAAAATAAAAATATGTCTTTCACTAATTAGAATACAAATGACAAAAAATTTATGCTCACCATATGTTTAACAAAACTCTCAACCGAAAATAACCCCTAAATTAACAATAAGCCATGATTGTCCACATAACTTATTTGACTAATAAAGTGACTGAAGACAATTCCCAAAACAAAACAAGAATTTGTGAATATAATATTATGAAAATTGATCCACGTCCAAAACACAATGTCTAGAAATAACTATGCCAACACATAAGCAACCATCGTGCCCAAAAATCCACCAAAATGTCGGATCACAACTTCAATTTAACTCAACTAATTTTAAAATCATCACAACATAGAAGTGCACACCCACATCCTTTCCACCACAAACACACTATACATCAACACACCCAAATCTCTATCAACACTACTTATTATTCCAATGAAACCATACAATTCACCGACCATTAATTATGTAAATCCAATACTAGAACCCAAACAACAACAACCAGAGAAACAAAAGACAGAATAACCATGAACAATAAACTAATAGAAATAAAACCTGCAACTGAAGTTCTTTAATCCTTCACAATGCCGAAAATCAAACATGAAAGTGATCACAAAGAGTGGAAAGTCGTGACATCAATCCACAATGGATAAGGAGAAACAATTTTGGAGAATGAATAGTGGAGACGGAAAAACGATGAACACAAAAAGGAGAGGGAGAAACGCATTGTACCCTTAACCCTAATTGTCCCTTTTCATTTGAAAATTTCCTTTTTCTTTTATTAAATATAAAGTACTAAAATAATATATTTTATGTCACAGATAAATATCTAATGAGGGATTGTTACCGTAAAGAGATATGTATATCACTATTCATTATTTTATCCATTGAAACAATATATAATTTTATTTTGTTTATCTTTCATTTTTATGTTTTTCTCTCTCTCTATTTTCACTTATAATCCAACACAACATGTATTTTTTTAATACAAAAATATTACATCATTTTAACTTTATTTTTTATTTTTGAACTTTTTATAAAAAATAATAAAAATCTTCATTATTTTTATAATTTTTTTAAAAACAATAAAAAGAAATTTCGATAACTGAACTAACAACTGCTTGATTTGATATTCCCTTGTCAAGTTGGGAATAGGAATTTTCGTAATTCGATAATCGCTCACTACTCACTCCTTTAGTTTTCCTCTGTAAATAGTTCCCCTGAAAAACCCTAAACCAGAAACGCTCCCAACTGAAAACTTCCGTCTTTCTATTTCAACGTTCCTCAAATCAATAGCGCATTCTAAGCTTCGCGAGCAATAGTTTCGATTGCTTTCCCAACATGACCGCTTCCAACAAGAAAAACCACAAAGAGAAACCAATTCGCCGCAAGTAAGTCCCTTCCAATTTCATCTCTTTTCGCAACCTCAATTTTTTTTTTTTTTTTTTATAGATATAGATATACGCATATATGTAAAATGGGGTGAGAGGGTTACATAATGTCGTAATTGCATGCTTCTGATAGCGGTTTTTGTGCAGGGAAGAAAAACCGGAAGAACCGGAAGTTCCGAAATACAGAGATCGAGCTAAAGAGCGTAGAGAGGATCAGAATCCTGATTATGAACAAACTGAGCTTGGATTTCATGCAGTTGCTCCACCTGGTACTGTGGATATTCGGTAAGATTCATCTTTTTGGTTTGGGTTCCCGGTTTCACGGTTACAGCACACTCAAGAGGAAGATAAACAAAATGGTTTTTGTAACTTTGTTGTGATGCTTTTGTAGGTCATCTGATGCGCACAAGTTATCTATTGAGAAGAGCAAGTACCTTGGAGGTTTGTATCGTACTATTGTTTGTTTCACTTTTACCAATTTCCATCTTGGTTTGCGGTTTGTGAAAGGAAATAATCTTAAGTTTGTTTTCTTCCTCGCTTTGGGGAGGTATTAAGGTTTGAGGTCTCTTTTATTGTTGCGTGTGGGTAAAGAGTGCTAATTGCCGTTGTAGATTTGTTTCTGGGAGGGTTTGGTGTTGGAGATTATGTTTTGAAAGTACATTGAAACCTAAGCATAAGATGCCTTGAAATTCAAGATTCGGTATGTTTCGATTTTCGTCTTCATCCTGGACATCAGTAAAGGTGATCTTAAATTTCTATATATCTTAGAGTTTGATATCTTGTGAATAGGTTTACAAGGTGATTGGAATTTAGAGTTTCCTGTGCCATATGCCTCAATAATCTTTTCTTTTCTGATGTTATTTTGCTTTCGTTGATGTTATGACTTGCTTGCATTTATAAAGGAGTATTTCATCCCTGATTGTGGAGTTATTATATTTGTAATGATCTTTGCTTTAGCGAAAACTATAAGCCTAAATTGAAATGTTTATGCTTATGACTTAGCTTATTGGCTTTCTTGATATTGGTCAGGTGATGTGGAACATACACATTTGGTCAAAGGTTTGGATTATGCATTGCTGAACAAAGTAAGAAGTGAGATAGATAAGAAGCCAGAGGCTGGGGATGACGTTGAGGGGAAATCCAGGTAACTTTGAATCTGAATTTTCAGTAATAGTCATTATGTGTTTGTTGAGATCTCACATTGACTATAAATATGGTCAAAGTAGAGCATATAAATGCTCGGGCAATCCGCATCCTATGAGTTAACTTTTGAGGTTGAGTCAGGCTCAGCCCAAATTTATGAGGATTATTGTACTGCCATGGATTAAAGCATTTTATGATTTCTTAAATTTGTCTTTAATGAATTATATTTTTAATGTGCAAATGTTTTTTTGGCAGGTCTGCTAAGGAAGACCAACAAGTGTCAATTCGCACAGCAACTGCAAAGGTTCTTTTGCAGATTTGTATAGAATAGGAACTGGAGAATTTTTTTTTAGCTATTTAAGTTTTGATATTCTAGCTGCTAATTTAGGAATTATTGAAGCTCATTGTTATTGATAATATTTGTTTCAGTCAGTTTATCAGTGGATTGTCAAGCCTCAGACCATTAGTAAGACAAATGAGATGTTCCTCCCTGGTCGAATGACATTTATTTATAACATGGTGAGAATTCCATTTTTTAACAAGGTTTTGGTCTTATACAGTATTCTCATGGACATGCCTCATTTTCAATCATTCTTAGCAGTTAGCATGTTTTGAAAACTTATTATATTTGTGCTATTATTTGTTTATACTCTTATATTATCATAGAATTGGTGTGTCTAATAGCATGCAAGTATATTTTAGTTGTGTTCAAAAAAATAAACATTAGGCAATTCACTAATCTATAGATGTCCTCAAATGCTTTTTTCCCCTCAGTGTGTGTGTGTGAGATGTGAGAAAAGTGAATCTTGAGGGTTAGATTTTTATCCACAGTCAAGACTTGAGATTAAACCATCAAATCACGGAATTTTATTAAAATAAATTATATCATGGTCATATGACTTAAATGTTTTAATTTTTATCATTACAAATTTAATAGTCAGGTCCCCATGCTCTGCCAGTAATGTAGGTTAGCCAATGCAGAATAATCATGATCATAAGTCATGCAATGCTGACCTGTGGCTAGTACTACATGTTGCATCTGTCTTTATTTTGATTTGGATATGCATAAAGAATGTGATACCTGAACATGATAATGCTTGTAGTAATGACTAATGAAGGCAACTGAGTTCTTCTGTCCACCTTATAGATTAGCTATAGTAAGAATAGGGTTATTATTTGCAAGTTCTGGGTTAAAACTAACGTCTATGTACTGGTTGATCCAATCCTTTTTGTAAGTTTTTTATTTTTTATTTTTATTTTTATTTTTTTAAATTTTTTTTTTTGAAAGCGATTTTCTGACATTCTTATTTTTAATCTGGTAGGAGGGTGGATACCATCATGATATTCCAACAACCTTGCACCGTAGTAAAGCTGACTGTCCAGTGCCAGAGGTTTACGATCTTGCTGATTCTGATTGAAATTTGCCCTTTTACATCAGACAGCTATCTATATAAAAATTGCATGTTTAACTTGCTTTTTTGTCGCACAGGAAATGGTTACAGTTAATGTTGATGGATCTGTTCTAGATCGAATTGCTAAAATAATGTCATATCTTCGTCTTGGTTCTTCTGGGAAGATCCTAAAGAAGAAAAAGAAGGAAAAGGATGCAAAAGGTAATACTGCACTGAGTAGATCATTTGGGAAGTCTTGGTTATTATCTTCTAGATGCAAATTTATATAACTTCATGCAATTGATTCAAAACAATGCTGCTGTAAGTTAGGGCGCATTTTATATGTAAAATATTTTGATGGTTTGCTCCCAACCATTGTTTTGTGTATGTGTATGTATATGATTTGGGTTAAAGTTAAACTGTAAATAAAATTTTGATGAGTTGGAGTAGCATAGGTCTGGTGTGGGGCATTCCTTCCTTGTTTGTTCTCATTGCTAAATAACTGGCACAATACCTTTGCTTTGCATGGAGAAATCAACAGCTAATTCAAAATGCCTATCAACTGCATAGCAATAAGGAAAATGCCACTGAGAAAATAATAAACATCAGAGCAACACCTGAATGGTGGACAGATTTCATATGATATAGATGACTGGGAGAGATTATGAATGACAACATTGATTGTATTCTTTCTTGCATGATTTTTTGAAAATAAGAATTAATAGGTTGTTGGGACGCTCCTTTTTATATGCAGGGAAGATTTTGGCTGTTGGTAATGGATTTGACAACGAGGATAAGCCATCAAAGGTTGAAGGTGGGGCAAAAAATCAAACTGAAGAAGAAATTATCCTGCCTCCTCCACCTCCCATAAAGAAAAATCCTCTTCATTCAAGAGAGAAACAAGGCCCAGCTGTTGTTAGAGCAGAAGATGATGACATTTTTGTAGGTGAAGGGGTTGACTATGATGTACCTTGTAAAGAGTTGAGCCAAAGTCCTGTCTCTGAGGACATGGAAGAGTCTCCTAGGAACAAAGAAAAATCTTCATATTTCACAGAACCTACATATGGTCCTGTCCCACCTTCAATGGTTCCTCAAGAGTGGCAAGAAACAGTAAGTTGGTGCTGTGTATATTTAGTTTTCAATTGTGGTTTTGCTAGTTGAATATGATCAGAAAAAAGATTCCTTACTCCTGTTTCCTCTTTATTTTAGTTAAAATTTTATATTGACTTGAGAACTAGTAAACAAAAGAAGAAATACTTACTCCGGCCTAAAATATAAGAAAAAAAATTGTGATATATCTTTGTCTCAAATATAAGCAAATCTCAACTAATTTCACCCTATTTAATGACAGCATCCCTAAAATATCTTCCATTTAATTGAGTTGTATTTTCAAGGACCCTTTTTAATTCTTTGATATCAAGTTCCAATGAAGGGTAGCTTAGGAAAATATATATTTTTTAATTTAGATTAGTGAAATTAAATGATGTTAATTAACTTTCTCAACTAGCGTAAATTAGTTTTTTTTTTTTTTCTTTCTTATATTCATGACCGGAGGGAGTATGTTATTGGTGTTTCCTCATTTAGTTTTGTTCTGCTTGAATTATGTTTGATGTTGTATCGAGTTTCTGTCTTCCTCTGTTTGGTCACAGAATGGATATGATGTAATGCAATCACAAGCCTTTGGTGCTGGCTACCAAGGAGAGTGGCAGGAATACCAGTATGCTGAACAACTGGCTTACCCAGATCAATATCTTCAGCAAAATATGCAGGCTTATGATGTGCAAGCAGATTTAAATCTTCCACAAGATCCACGCTTTATGACTCAAGAAGAAAAGGATCGGGGTTTAGGATCAGTGTTTAAGCGAGATGACCAGAGACTTCAACAGCTGAGGGAGAGAGATGCTCGTGAAAAAGATCCCAACTTCATCTCCGACAGTTACTCTGAATGTTACCCAGGGTATCAAGAATATAACCGTGAGATAGTGGACAGTGATGATGAAGATGACTTGTCCAAAATGGATATGGGTGGAAGGGTAAGTAACATCTGGTTCACTTGCGATGAAATTGACTGCATTTCTTTTTATTTTGTTTCAAGTGGTGTACTACACATGTCATAACTTTGGTCTCCAAAATAACTAGTTGGGAATAATAATATTGATAAACCTGCTTTTCTTGGTTGAGTCATATTGTTGTCCACTTAGAAAATATGAATAATGCGGTGAAAAGTTTTGTGCACTCTGAACAGGCAAAGGGTCGCCTTCATAGATGGGACTTTGAAACTGAAGAGGAATGGGCAACTTACAATGAGCAGAAGGAAGCAATGCCAAAAGCGGCATTCCAGTTCGGTGTGAAGATGCAAGATGGCCGGAAGACCCGAAAGCAAAACAAGGACCAGAAGCTCAATAATGATTTGCACAAGATCAATAAGATACTTGCCAGAAAGAAGATGGAAAAGGACACAAATGGTGAGGGAGGCCACCATTATGATGATGAACCAACACCTGGAAAGAAGCTTCGAATATGAGTTCTAGTCACCACATTGTAATGTTTATAGAATGAGATGAGAATTCCATTTATATCTGAAGATGTTGTATTAGTATGATCTATTTTTCCCCTTAAATAGAAACTTCATGTTTTTTATGAAAATAAATAGCATTAAGATCAACCCATTGTGTTAAATGATGTTAAATTTAATTTAGAGATTAAAATAGAAGAGGATAAATTATTAGGGAAAAGTACTTAAAAAGATTAAATATACATATAAAGATAAAGATATTTTGAAATAATTACAGAATATTTTTTTTGGATTAATTACAAAAATAGTGTGAAAAATACCCTTAAAAGAAAAAAGAAACATCTATATTTTTCTCCTCCCTCTTTACCAAACTAAAAAAGGTGATATTATCCATTTTCACGCTTCCTTTCTTCCTTAAGTGAAACAAAAAAGTTACCGTCTCCCCCTTTTTAGTGATAGAAAGTAAAATCTCATAATTAAATAAACCTTTTTGTACCAAAAACAAAATAAATAAACCCTCTCATGTTATTTGATTAGCTCCCCTTCCCTCGATAGTAATAAAATTTAATGTAGAATTTTGGATCTAACATTAAATTATTGAAAATTATTTTAATTCATAATTAATTATGGATTAAAATCAATTTTAAATTCTTTTCAAATATAAAATTAAATATGTTATTTTTTTTCTTTATTTTTTCTTTCTAAATTAATTTTAAACTCAAAATCAATTTTTCATCATAAAATTAAACACACATTAGTTTGTAAATAAATAAAACCAATACAATATATTTTTCCATAACTTTTGAAACTAATCCATTTGTGATTATTATAACACCTCACATGAATTTTTTTCTCAACATACACTAATTATACGTGTTTTATTTCCAATATACACTAGGTATAGTATTAAATCCAAATATATACTAGTTTTGTTTTCGGGTGAGAAGTTAGGAGTTGAATTTCTTACTTATTACTGTTGATTTTATTTATTTTTATTTTTTATTATTATACTTTTTAAAAAAATTTATAATAAGAAGTTGGAAGTTAATGACCCACCTGACTTTCCAACATTTTTTTAGTAAAATATTTTTCTTAATTTTTTTCTAAAAATAATTTGTTTGAATACTAAAAAATTTACTGATTTTTTTTGTTTAATACTTTATTTATATTAGAATATATTACATTATAAATAAAATACATAAAAAATAACATTTGTCTAAGAAAAAACTGAAGATGAAAGTATGTTAGGACAATTTTTTCTATTATGTCCTTGTTGTCGTACAAGTAAATGGTACATGGTTTTACGGAAAATATACACACATTATTGATAGCTACATCCACTACTAGAAAACCTAACTTTTACGACGCCTTTTCGAAGTCAGTTTTCCAAAAACCGTAGTTGAAATGGGCACGGTGGCATTTTGGTAAATAAAACAAACTATTCAAACACGGTTATTTTAGAACCGTAGTTGTTTAATTATTTCGAAATCGGTTGCAAATAGAACCGTAGTCGTTTAATTAATTCAAATACGGTTGGTGATGAGACCGTAGTTGATTAACAGACAAAACGCCACCGTTTTAATAGAGCAAGCGGTCCATTTATATTCGAAGACCGTAGGGAAGTCGCTCACTTTGTCTCTGCAGATCGATTTTTGGAAGGGGCTGCTCCATTTTTCTCCAGCGGCACGACCTAGGGTTCGAAGAGTGAAGACCCATAAGTGTTAAGGGACAATGAGCGGCGCTTGAAAAGGAGGTTCGAGAAGCTGTCTACTGTTGTTGCTCCTTCACTAACAACAGAAAGGATTTTTCAAAGCGTTCTTGCTACCAGTAGTGGTATTGAAGTGGCGACCAGAGCTGGCGTCCCTATTCATATGATGCTTCACAGCTTTTTCTTCTGTGTAATTTATTTAATATTTGTAAAAGGTCTGTATATAAATATCATCTGCTTGGTTTCTTCATCTCTCGGAAGAACAACAGTCATGGGTTCCCTATTCATATGATCCTTCTTTGGGCTTTCTATTTGCAGGTTCCGTTTACACTGTTCTCTAGCTTCTCCCATGATCTTCGTTGTCTAAAATATAGGGAAAGGGAAGAAGAAAGTGGGAAACAAGAATCTGGGTAATAGGGGGTTTGATTCGGAGGCCAGGAGTAGTTCGCAGGATACCATTGAACTGCCGGTGTTCGATGCAGACCAAGTGCTCGACACTTTGTCTGTGAGAACATTGAAGAACACTTTGGCCCCAACTGATGCTCATAGTGCGGATGCCCACCAGGTATTCGACCTTTTGTCTGAAAGAAACCAGGCGGGCAAACTCTCCTCAAGCGTTTCGCTTACGCTGGGGAATGAAGACACGCGCTCAGTCATTGTGGAAGATTATGCTTCATCAATTGGCAAAGAGGAGGATGGTCCTGTGTTGGATGATATTCCACAACTAGTGAAGACCCCAACCACACCTTCCTGGTTAAGTTTATTTGAAAATAGTAGAGACCCATCTGATGGCTAGTAAGGAAAAGTAGAATGAAGATTATGTTGAGCAAAGTTTTCACTTGACAGAGGAGGATTGCGTAATTCAACTACGGTTTTGTAAACAATCGTAGTTGAAATGTTTATAACAAAGATGAGTCTTGAATTGTCGTTAAATAGGCTTCTTTTCAACTACACTCAAAACGACGACAGGTATCAGACCGTCTTTGTATTGCATGCAGAACCGTAGTGGTTTGGAGTGCCTGTAGTAGTGATCCCATGACAGTGCTAACCATATCTTCCTGATTGCCTACGTCATTTGTAGAAAGGGAGACAACTTCAGCATGCGAATTCGTCCTAAAGAATTTGAGAAGACATGTTACTCCGCAAAGTAACATTTCTCTCATTTAGATAGACACCCTCGATTATAAGTGCCTACAACAACACAATTAACTTATGGGTTGGGGACACGTCCCATTTATTCTGTCTGTGCCACATTGCACAAAATTTCCTTCGCGGTAACCCCAACTGCAAACATACGAAGAAAATCAGAAAAAAAAATGTAGAATCTGTCGACAACAAAGACATAACAGAAAAAATTATTCTAACATACCTTCATCTTCAATTTTTTTTCTTAGACAAATATTATTCTTTATGTATTTTATTTATAATGTAATGTATTATGATATAAATAAAGTATTGAACCAAAAAACCAGTAAAATTTTCGTTATTCAAACAAACTATTTTTAAAAAAAATATATTTTTAAAAAACAAATTAAAAAAGTATTTTTAACTAAAAAAAACGTTGCGAAATCGGGTCATTAACTCCCACTTCCTTTACAATTTTTTAAAAAATTATAATAATAAAAAAAATAAAAAATAAAAACAAAACTAACCGTCAGAACTTCTAACTTCTCACCAGAAAACAAAATTAGTATATATTGAGATTTAATACTATAATTAATGTATAATGGGAATAAAATACATACAACTAGTGTATGTTGGGAAAGAAAAACCCCTCTCCTTCACTGTGAAGACTAAAATAAAAGCCACCACAAAGCCTACTCCATCATCTACTCTGAACCTAGAAACCATCTTGGAAAACTACGTTCCCCCTACCCACATAAATCGCTCCCCAGCCTTTACCTGCTAATTTTGCTGCAAATCAAGGCCAATATTTGACTCTTTTAGCCCCGAAGGCTGTTGCCACTTTTACTGCACCAAATGCACCCTCAGATACATAGTTTCAAAGCTCAAAAACAATGTGTTGAAGTTTAATTGCCCCGAGTCAGGGTGCCGCGGTTATTTGAGTCCTCATTTTTATAAGCCAATTCTACCGAACCACGTGTTCATGTGGTGGGAGAGGGCGCTATGCGAGTCCGTGATTCTCGAGAAGGACAATTTCTTTTGTCCCTTCAACAATTGCTCGGCGTTGTTATTTTGCAATGAGCCTCCCAAGGGAATGATCGTTAAGGCCTTGAACTGCCCTCATTGCAAGAGGCACGTCTGCTTTCAGTGTAGAGCGCCATGGCACGTGGAGATTAGTTGCGACAAGTTTCAAAGGTGGAAGAACAGGAGCGACGATCTGATGCTTGATCTTGCCAAGAGAAGAAAGTGGAGACGGTGCCCTAACTGCAAGCATTACATTGAGAAGAAACAAGGATGCGATGATATGACATACAGGTTTTTTTTTTCATTTTTATTATTTAACATCGATAATTTAGGAATTGTTTTTTCATTTTTATATTTGATGTCGATCGATCAATATTTAAATTAACGTATACATGTAAAATTGGTCAACTTTTAAACATATCTCAATATTCTATAATTAGTTAAATACTCAAATCCATAAATCCAAAACAAATGCTAAAACAAATTCACTTAAATTCAAAATAAATCCAAAATGAAAACACAATTTCTAATATGTCAGTAACAAGTGTTCCTAAATCAGTAATCAAAATATCCTGTGGTAGAGTGCCTTTGCTGGTCATCTGGTTAGTCATCGTCTTGTTGCTACTGGTCTTACTATTGCTGGTTAGGTTGTTGACGTTGATGAATAATGTTTCGCGCTTCAGATGGTAGGAATTGAAGTACAACTGACTGAAATACACACATATTCTCCTTTGATTGACGAATCTCCTCTTTTGATTGACAAAATTCTTCCCTTAGTCGATTAATCTCTGCTAAATCTTGAGCATGACTGCAAGATCCTTGCATTTGCTACATGAAGCTGTCATTTCTACAGATATAACTATAAGAAAGGTCTCCAGTACCGTAAATGTGTCTCTTATGCTTTGGTCCCGCAACTGCAATCCAACACCAAGTCCTAAGTTTGTGTTCTTCGACAAGGTCTAAAGGAGTGGTTTGTGATTCACCAACACTTGATGCAGCATCAGACCTAGCTTAAGATAGTTTAGCCTCATAATCTTCCTGTGATTCATAAACAATCATTATTTCATAAAAATAATAAACATTTTTTTAAAAAAGAACATACAAGATAATGGTCTCACGTGTCTGGCTAGATCTATCTTCAACAAATAGACCAGTATCCTTTCATAAATGAGTTTGCTGAAAGACTTCATCAACGTATGTAGATCGGCCAAGCTCCTTTGACTATTTACAAACATTATAAAATAAACATTATGTGGTAAATTAAACAAGTACAAAGAAATATGTCTTACAATTTTAATGTACATACCAAGCGAATGATGTGACCCGGCAAGCTAATAGAAGCACCCATGTGCATACACCCACCATTTTTAGATGCCCAATTATTTTTGGCCTGTGCACACTTGGAACGATAACCAGGTGTTACGTACTCGGCAAGTGCACCGGTCGCTCAAGTAATAAAGTGATAAATAGAGTTATCGTTCCCAACGAGGATTGTTTGGTCAATTAAATCATAAATCGTATCTTTAGGGTTGGATGACAAAATATAACGAAGAGAAATGTTGTTGGACAAAGGAAATGTAAAAGCTAAAATAAGCATAAACATAAAGTGTTATATACAAATGGATAATGG
>PYAF01003480.1:155683-200163 GCA_007407185.1 Glycine tomentella
AGGGTATTCAGGCCTTTCTTGGATCAGTTTGTGGTGGTGTTTATTGATGATATACTGATCTACTCCCGGACGGAGACGGAGCATGCCGAGCATCTCAGGATTGTTCTTCAGACATTGAGGAATGATCAGTTATATGCCAAGTTGGCAAAGTGCGAGTTTTGGCTTACAGAGGTGAAATTCCTGGGCCATGTGATTTCTGTAGCTGGGGTGTCAGTGGATCCTAGCAAGATAGAGGCAGTGATGTCTTGGGAGAGACCCAAGGACATATCTGAGATCCGGAGTTTCCTTGGATTGGCAGGCTATTACCGGAGGTTCATTCAGGGGTTTTCACAATTGGTGATACCTTTGACTCGACTCACTCGGAAGGGGGTTCCGTTCGTTTGGACCCATGAGTGCGAGCAGTGTTTCCAGGAGTTGAAGGAACGGTTGACTACAGCTCCAGTGTTGACCCTTCCTGACCCTGAGGGAATCTTTGAGGTGTATTGTGATGCTTCCAAGCGGGGGGCTTGGATGTGTGCTGATGCAGGATAAGAAGGTTGTTGCCTATGCTTCCAGACAACTGAAGCCTCATGAGGAGTCTTATCCTACACATGATTTAGAGCTTGCAGCTGTGGTGTTTGCTCTAAAGATTTGGAGGCACTATCTGTATGGTGCTAAGCTGGTGGTATTCAGTGACCACAAGAGTCTCAAATATCTCTTTGATCAGAAAGAGCTGAATATGAGACAAAGGCGGTGGATGGAGTTTCTCAAAGATTATGATTTTGAGTTGAGATACCATCAAGGCAAGGCGAATGTTGTTGCTGATGCCTTGAGCAGAAAACATGTGAGTGCCGCCTGCATGATGATTTCTGACTCTGAGTTGATTGAACAGTTCAGAGATATGCACCTGACGGTTACAGAGGGTGCTCATGGTCTTGAGTTGAGAAAGACAAATATTGATAATGACCTGATTCGGAGGATCAGAGAAGCACAGAAGCAGGATGAGGCTGTGAGGGCCATGATTGGCCAGCAGGATATTTCCTGGGAGGACCATGACTTGGTGTTGTACCAAGATCGCATTGTGGTGCCTAAGGGCGAGCTGGTGGACGTCGTCCTATCCGAGGCTCACAAGGGCCAGTTCAGTATCCATCCAGGTGCCACTAAGATGTATCAGGACTTGAAGAGGAGTTTCTGGTGGCCAGGGATGAAGAGAGACATAGCCGAGTATGTGGCTAAATGTCTGGTGTGTCAGAAGGTAAAAATTGAGCATCAGAGACCATCTAGTCTGCTACAGCCTTTACAGATTCCTGAGTGGAAATGGGACAGCATTTCCATGGATTTTGTAGTGGGACTACCGAGGACTCAGACCGGATGTGATTCCATCTGGGAGATTATGGATAGGCTGACCAAGTCTGCTCATTTCTTACCTGTGAGGATTGACTACACTGCAGAGAAGTTGGCTCAGCTGTATGTTAGGGAGATTGTGAGGCTGCATGGTGTCCCTGAGAGCATTGTTAGTGATAGAGACTCAAAGTTCACCTCTAGGTTCTGGGGTGCCCTTCAGGAAGCTTTTGGGACCCAGCTAAGGCTTAGTATAACCTACCATCCTCAGACAGATGGTCAGACAGAGAGGACCATCCAGACTTTGGAGGATATGTTGAGAGCATGTGCCTTGGAGCAAGGTACTAGCTGGGATAGATACTTACCTCTGGTGGAGTTTTCTTATAACAACAATTTTCATGCTAGTCTGGGCATGACACCCTATGAGGCTTTGTATGGCCGGCGGTGCAGGACTCCAGTTTGTTGGACAGAGGTAGGGGAGAGACAACTTCTTGGACCTGAGATGGTTCAGGAGACTTCTGAGCAGATCCGGATGATCAGAGATAAGTTGATGAGAGCTCAGAGCCGACAGAAGAGCTATTATGATCATAAACACAGACCCCTGCAGTTTGATGAGGGTGATCATGTGTTTCTAAGGCTGTCTCCGGTCACAGGTGTAGGACGGGCTTTGGGTGTGAGGAAGCTGAGTCCTAGGTTCATTGGTCCTTATCAGATTCTTCAGAGAGTGGGACCAGTGGCTTATAGGTTAGCTTTACCTCCCCAGTTGTCAGGACTACATGATGTTTTTCACGTGTCCCAGTTGAGGAAGTATGTATCAGATCCTTCACATGTGGTAGAGCCTGACACTGTTCAGATTAGAGAGAATCTGACTAGTCCTACACGACCCATGCAGATTCTGGATAGAATGGAGAAACGAATCCGGAGTAAGACCATTCTCATAGTCAAGGTACAGTGGGAAGGGAGGACACCTGAGGAGGCGACTTGGGAGCGGGAGCAGGAGCTGTTGTAGCTGTACCCCGAGTTGCTTGTCAAGTATGATTCTGAATTTTGCGGACAAAATTCTTAAAAAGGTGGGGTGAATTGTAATATCACTAAATTTAATTAAGGTAATTTGGGTGATATTTACGTAATTAAACGGAGTTACGAAAGGGTAGTTTGGTCTTTGTCGGAGGTACGGGTGTAGTTAGTAATTACTGGACGCATCCCTGTTTCTTGTTAAAAAGGGACAGAACATTTTTTGTGCCTATTTCTCCTTCTCTTTTCTTCTCCTCTGATTTTCTCTCAACTCCCAAGCTCTCTTCTTGCCATTTTCACGTGATTAGTGGTTGAAATCACAAAACAAGCAAGAAAGAAAGCCCTATTCTTTGTTCTTTGTTGTTTTTGAGCCTTGGGTGTTGGTGATTTGAAGAAAAGAGTGGGTTTTGAATCTGCCCATTTTCGTTCGGCGCTGCGGAACCATGATTGGAAGCCGTAGAGTGCTGGTCTACCCTCCATTGTGGTGTATTGAACTCTAAGGTTTGAAATCTCCTCCTATTTCTCCTTGATTCTTGAGATTAGGGTTAGGGTTTGGAGTGAGATCGATGTATGCTAAGTTTTAAAGGGTGAGGCAGTTTTGAAGTATGATTTGGAGTGGGTAGAAGTTGATTTTAAGCTGATATGGTGTTCTATGCATAAATCATGCATGCTTGTTCATGACAGCCAAGAACACCTATTTGGGCAGTTCTGGTGTTTTGTCCATAGCAAGAGCTATCGGTGTCCAAATGGTATAAAACTGGTGCCATTTGAAAGCTAAGAGAGTTAGCTTTACTCTGGAATTTTCGTGCTATTTTTGGAGTCTCCTAGAAATTGTGGTGCAGAGTTATAACAGGCTGTTATACTCTGTTTTTAGCAGATTTTTCTGCTGCAGAGGGTCATTTTGCAGAAATCATAACTCTGTCTAGGATGATCCAAATTGAGTGTTTTCAGTGGCTATAGAAAGATGGTTATGTGAACTTCATGCCTATAAAATATCAGCTCAATTGGACGAGTAACCTGGTGTGGGTTGTCCTCGAAAGATGGCTGGTTGAGTGGTCTGTTGCTGTCGGCACTATTTTTAGTGTGACAGTTCTGGTTTTTTGTGTGCTGCAGAGGCTGTGGTTCATGGTTTTTGATGAAACCAGTTTTGTTTAAAAGATAAGAGATATATCTTGATGAATATAAATTTTCTTGATTTTAGGAGCTTTCCACAAGGAGTTGTGATTTTTCAAAGTGGGTGTAAAATCTGCAGAATGTTATGCAGCAATTTATGTTTTTCCGTATGTTTTGCTAGAGATATATGCTTTGTACGGATAGAATGGTGCGTGATATGTGATTGTATGCCTTGTTAGGGCGTGACATCGAGGGTGTCGGTGGCGGGTGCCACAGAGCAAGGAGAGAACCGCAGAGCTCGGCTTTGTCAGGTAAGTTCTTGGTCCCTTGGGGATGTTTCTCACTTGCTGTGTTCTACAACACTCCGAGAGAGTGATGGTTGCATTCATGATGCATTCATTGATGGTTGTTGCATCCTCATAATGATATGTATGCTTGTATCTATGCTTGAACATGTATGATGCCTGTTGATAGATCTTCTGGCCAGATAGATAGATATGGACCTCCCTAGGAGATGGTTTTCCTCCTAGCATGGTTGGCTCATGGTTGAGGTAGCTCCCAGGGAATTGGTTCCCACAGACCAGGGGATAGAAGTTGAGGTAGCTCCTTCTATTCTCGGAGGTACCATATATGTGCATCCATATGAAGGGTCAGCACCCAATGGGATTGCACAAGTGTGAGTTCCTGTCTCACACTGATTTAGGCGTTGAGGTAGCTCCGCCAGGCGTTGAGGTAGCTCCGCCATGTTTGGATGCTTGATATATTGTTATGAGGGCCGGGTGGCCAGCTTGTTTGTGATGCCTTGATGACTTGTGTCATGGAGAGTGAGCCAGGGTGGAGGAGATGCCTCCAAGGACCCTGAGCTTACTGAGATGTTTATCTCACCCCGTGTGGGGCTTATGTTATTTTTCAGGTGACACTTCTGGCAGAGAGGAGCAGTCTCAGGGCGGGAGGCCCCAGTGGAGACAGTGATTGCTCAGCCGTGTGGCAGCTACGAGAGCCGGGTGGCTCAGTGTTGTTTTGATGATTTTTGTGCCCCTGTAGAGGGAAGATGTGTGTGTGTGCACACATGTTATGCTTGTATATGCTATGTATGCCCTTGTGTGAGGAAGGATCTTTGAGATCAAGGTGATGTATGTCTATTCTTTTGTATAGATACTTCGAGTGTCAGATGATACTTTGTACATGACCAGTTTATGTTATGTAATGATGTTTCCTCCTGATTATATCTGTTGAGATATTTATGTTGATCTGCTTATGCTTTTGTTATTCTGGATCAGCAGGGGCTTGTGTTGTCTTGTGATGAGATGTTGTTATGTTCCATACATAATGTAATCAAGAAATATGGTTTTTGATTATGCTTCCGCAAAGCTTTTAATTAAAGTGATTAAGCGCTATTCTGATATAAATAATAATGTTAATACACCGGGTGCACACAGGGTGTTACATAGTAGGGCCGGAATGTGCTTCACTGGCAATAGAGGCAGAAAGGGTCGCTTGAAGATCTGCATATGGCTTAAACTCACACTCAACTTCGCCGATGAGTTCTTGAACAGACTTGACGATGGGTTGGGTTGTAAAATGAAAACTTTGAACAGACTTGACGATGAGTTCCATGACATAATCCTATGAAGAAAAAAAAAACAAAATTAGAATTCAAAGTATTTGACACAAATACCAAAAAGTTCAAATTTTCAGACCAAGGGAAGTTCCAAAACTAATTTTGTTAAATTAATCTTGTCATTGGTTTTTCATTTTTTGGGTTTCACCAAATCTCTTGGATTCGAATACGAAAAAACATAAGGAATCACAATAGTGTATCGAGTTTCTGTGTCTAGGCTTTGACAGTGAGTTCAGGGTCTCAACGCAACAATTCAATTGGTAGGTTACCACTCTCATTGCCGGAGGTTGAGTGGCATGGAAGGGAAGTGTGTTGTTCTGAGACTAGAAGAGTTATATGAAAGCAAAGGGTGTATACTTTTTCAAAAATGTAATTAAAGGATAAAATATGGTTTTGTACCTACAAATTTTGAAATGTTCAAAATCTGTTTCTGCAAAATTTCGAGTATGTTTTCCGTCCTTGCAAAATCTAAATGTACGATATTTTAGGTTAGATCTGGATTTGGGAAATCCGAACCTACGTAGTCATGGATGGTCCTCGTCATCGGGTCAACTGTGTCAATTTTTTTCCATGTCATTTATTTGGTGAACCCTAAAGTTGTTTATCTATTGTTGTTGTTCCCTAGCATGGTGTCTTCGACCTTTGACCTTAAGCTTCATCCTTTGACCCTTCAACCTACACCTTCCACCTTCCACCAACGAATGGACAGATTTGGAGAATGTAGGAGATGGGGTGCTTTAAGATCGTCGGCATTTTCATTTGCAACGAACGACAACAAATGCTCTTGCAAACTACCCATGTTGTTGCTAACTTCAAGAAGCTCCAACTACCCCGAAAAATGTTTTTGGAGATGTCAAAATTGGGTGGTAAGTGTTTGCTTGCTATATTTTTTTGTTCTTCATAATCCCTTCTTTCATGATCTTAATTTGTTAATGGATGTGGAGTCCAAATACATGTAACTTTGTTTACTGGGCTGAGGGTCCCATCAATGTTAAAGGAGCAGATGTTGATGGAAGGCAAGCTACTACTGATGCAAGTAAAGACACATTTCGTAAGACAGAGCAACAATTGGAGCAACAGTTAAAGGAGGCTCAAAGAAAGATTAACAAATTGCAGAACAAAGTTATTGTTGAAAGAAGAAATATATATATATATATATATATATATATATATATGTTGATGAGTCTTTTGGTGATATGTTTGTCCTTGTTGGGGCATTGATTTTCATTTTTCTGTTGAAATGTAACTGTTCAATGTAATGGGTTAAGGTTGTTATTTTGTGATGGGTTTAAGATGGTATTAGTGGTGATGTTGTTGTTAAATGTATTGGGTTTAAGATGTATTATTGGTGATGTTGTTGTTAAATGTATTAGTAGTGATGTTGTTGTTAGCAATGGACAATTTTTTTTAGTTTTAAAGGAAGTTGTAATGAAATTAAGTAACAAGTTATTTTGGTCATTATTAAGTGGCTATTTTTAGTAGTCCGTATAAATAATTTAGTTTAGCATTCTCTACAAATAATGGAGTTTTACATCCCACTCATTTTTTCTAAATAATTGAGTCTATCATTCCTAGTAAAAAAGTTGGAATTCCACTACCTACTCATGTTGGCTGCAATTTAATAGCATTTATTCATGTATAGAATGAAACAAAAAACTTAATGTAAAATATAGCAAAAAAAGTTTAATATTGATAAGGATATTCTTTAATAATACCATAATATAATAACCATTGTCTAGTCAGAAAGCAATAATGGGCAGTGCTTGATACTTTGGATTCCATCAAAAGACTACGTATAAGATTCTCATTGTTTAATTGAACCAAAAAAATCCCACCCACTAATCAAATGCATCCAAAACCAACACATATTAGTGTTGATTTAAGTGAAGCCAAGCATCAATGAACAAAGATCAAGCTTCAAGGTTTTGTGCTTTCAACATACTCAAAGGAAAAGTTCCATGGAAAGCTTGAAGACCAATTTGATTAATGTAAAAGGAAGTATATGATCTGATAATCCATTTGTGCATATCATGCATTATTCATTCATCTAGGATTGTTAGATTAAAAGGATTAATTAAAGGCAATTTATAAGTAAGGCATTTAAAAAGCTAAGTTTTTGGAAAAATGGATCCTTACTGCAATAATCGATTACAAGGCTAGTGACATCGATTATTTTGTTCTTCGTGCCTTTAGAAAACTAATTAAGAACATTGTAATCGATTACATAGGCAAAAATAAGAAAAACATGTTGACTGTCTTAATCGATTACAGAAATCGGTAATCGATTACAAAGTGCATTTAGAAAAACATACTGACTGATTTAATCGATTACTTCACGGAATAATCGATTATATTGTTCTTTGTCAAAACCCAGAATGCATCATGATCATTTTAATCAATTACTTATCGTTTTAATCGATTACATGGTTTACTTTGGAAAAACATGTGCCTCGGATTTAATCGATTATGTATCGGAATAATCGATTAAATAGTTCGTTCTTGGAACTCAGAACTCACAATGAGAATTTTAATCGATTACTATCTTGATTTAATCGATTACATATGCGAAATAATCAATTAGTGGAGCAGGTTTAATCGATTATTTTCAGTTAAAAAGTTGTTATAAATAGAACCTCTCAGGCTGAGGTTTGCAATGAACTGAGTATTATTGAATTTCGAATTCTAAAGCATTCACAAACATTCTGAGCCTTCATTAGTGACATTCTCTGAGTTCTAAACACATTGAGGCTTCACAAAATTCATATGGGTTTTTGAATCAAGAAGGTGAAGCATCATTGTTCATTCAAAGCATAAGGAAATGAATGCATTAAGTCAGTAATCCGTAATTCAACCTGTTGAATCATTCATGTGCATGTATTCTTGGATTATCAGGTGATATTTTTCCTTTGTCTTTTAAGGTGTAAAACTGTTATTTGAATTTCTGTAAAGATTAGTCTATTGTAAATGAGTTTCTTGCAAGGTTAGAGATAGTGTTTCTCTAAGGACAGTTGAGTAGTGTTCTCAGTGTGGGTTTTGGTCTCTAAGGGTCTAATAGGGTTTTAGACTTCTGAACTTTATCTAGGGTTGATAAAGAGAGGCTTGTATTTGCTTGTAAGAATATTTTTGCAATAGTGGAACTCTACTCTAGTGTTGAGTGGAAGAACTGGATGCAGCTTCATAGTGTTTGAAGTGAACCAGTATAAAAATCTGTGGCTAATCTTTCTTCTCATCTATTCATCTCTTAATTACTTTGTTTGTGAATCAATTTCATTGCACAGAAAATTATCCTCTGTTTTCTATTCTTCTTGAAAAGGGAAGTTGATTGAATATTGATTCTTGGTGTTGAAACAATTTTTGAATGTGATAAAGATCCTGTGGTAACTTTGATTTTAAAATTTTAATTGCCCAAGGTTCAACCAATTCACCCCCCCTTTTTGAAGTGTTCCTTTGTTTTTCAATTAGTCCCTTTTATACAAGGCAGAAAAACTTCCACATGTATTGTCCACCGCATATCAATGCCTAACTTGATTCCCTTTCACATGTGCTGAAACAAGTCCATCATAAGCAGAACCCTCCTTCATATGTCTTTCTTTGTTTTTCTTTTGGTTCACCCCAACAACATCTTTGTTAGCAATTGTGTTGGAGTACAATTTGCAAGTAAATCATTTTCTTTGTTGATGTTTTCCATGGTTGGGGCATAACGTGCCTTCTCCTTTCCCTGCACAAGTAGACAAGTTTAGAATACAACTCCCACAAAAGGTGAACAAAATATAGGAAGCAATTTTACCTTTTGTTTAGGTTATGGTTGTTGTTTTGTAGACTAATTCCTACTCAAGTTGGTTGTTTAAGATTTGATAGTCCCAACTTGAGATGCTTGAATTGGAATTTCAGATCCAGGAACTGCCACTTGAGTTGGTTATGCTAGAATTGCAAATCCACCTCCTCCCATATCAGATCCAGACATTAAGCATCCTATGTATGAAATTCAGCAGTTGGGACTTGGGTGTGCTGGAATTGTAGATCTAGCAGTTGCCACATGCCACTCCTTGCAGGTTCGAGTGTTGTGTTCATATTTTTGGCATCTCTTGCATCTGTTTTTGGTGTTTTCTCTTCTCAATTTAGTTGGTGTTGGATCTTCATCTGGTTCTCTCCTTAATATTCTGGATCTTCCAAACCCAACTTTGTACATTAAACTCAAAATTGGATCAACAATATTCTTTGCCCATCTATTTTCACCATTTATAGGACTTAATGTGTGACGGTAACACTCAGCATAGGTCTCTATGATAGTAGGCATCAACATAGTCATTTAGTTTCTCCCCATTTTTCTAAATAGCAGAAACATGTCTACAAGGTATCCCAAGCAATGTCCACAAATTACAAGTGAAAATAATATGAATACACACAATAACCAAGACGGGGTGAATTGGTTAAAACTTGGCCTTTTAAATTTTTTTCAAAATCAAAGTTATAAGATCGTATCACCATTAAACCAAGAATGCTTAATCGATCAAACCACTCAGCTCAAGAAAGCAATTGCTAAAACCTTCCCTTGTTGAGTAAAAAGATTTCACCAAAGAATCACATATTATGATAAATAGAAGAGATTAAAGAAAGTAATCAACGCAAGAACTTATACTGGCTCACCTCTTAACAAGAGAAGCTACATCCAATTTCTTCTAACCAAAACTTGATTACAGTTCTATTATTCACAAAATTCAGTTCTTATAAGCTTACAACAATCACCCTTAATCAACCCTAAATCAAGAACATAAATCTAAAACCCTTTTAGACTCCTAATGACCAAGATTAAGAGAAACCCAAAGCTTCAAGAAACTTTTAATAACAACAAACAATTAGAAAATTAAAAACAAATTACACACGAAAACTAATTGAGAGAAACAACCTGATGATCTATAGTATATGAATGCATATGATTACCAATCTTGATCATGGTTGAAAGAAATCAAGTTTCAGACCAAACTCTCCAAAAGCTTCTATAAAATCTTGTCCAAGAAAAAACCTTTCAATGAAATGTGAATATTTGAATTTGTGGACAAGAGCTTTATGACTCAAAGTATCTCTTCTCACTTCAGAAGGCTTTTGAAAACTATGGAAATTCGCAATGTAATGATCTGTGTTTTTTTCAAAAGACCTAACATCTATTTATAATAAACTGTTGTAACTGAATGTAATCAATTAAATCGCCAATGTAATCGATTAAAACCACTTATGTAATTGATTAATAACAAATTCAATCGATTAAAATGTTCTTGAGCTTTCTGGAAAAGATATATAGGCAAAGTAATCGATTAAATCACCATGTAATTGATTAACACAAAAAGTCTTGTTTTCAAAAATGTGTTAGGTAATTGATTATAATAAATCATAATTGATTATCACAGGAAGACATTTTTCGTGACTTTGTGAAGTCTAATTGCTTACTGTTCTACTCTAATCGATTAAAGTGTTCTTGAATCCTCAAGAACTTGATCCTCTTCAAGCTCCCCCTGTTTATAACAATCTCCCCCTTTTTGGCTTTGATTATGCCAAACTTCATTTGAAAATATATATCCTTTATGAGCTTTTAAGGGATGAATGCTATGAGCTTTATACTTGATATCTTAAATCAATTAGCTTTTTGCTAAGAACAAGTGTCAAGTATACTTTGCATAAACAATGTATATTCATTATATTGTCCCCCTATCTTAGGTAATTTGATATTAAGTTCATATTAGAGCAATAAATATTTCAGAGTAAATCAGATAAGAATTTAATTGCGCTAGATTTAATTGCACACTATGTTCTTTATGTTCATTTTTCTCCCCCTTTTGGATTATAAAAGACAAAATAATGTATAGTGATATATGAAATAAGCTAAGGAAGATATGAAGACCACAAAAGAGAATCTTATTTATTAATCATATAAAGGTGCAATACAAGAAAACATAAACTGAGAAAGCAAACAACATAGGCATAAGCAGGGAATTGCATCCACCAAACCAAAGATTATCAAAATCTTTTAGAGCCATCTTAGCATCTATGTTCTTTAGCCTAGTTATAATTTCCTCTAAGGAGGAATTAACTTAAGCTCTATGCTCATGATGCAAAGCCAACAATCCATCCATCTTTTAAATCACTAGAGATTCAAAAGGGGTCCACTGCTTATCAGTAGTACCAGCTTCTACATCCTCTTCTCCTTCAACTTCTCCTTCAGCAGCACCACCTTGTGGAGCTTGTTCTCCAACCATCAACCATCCATTTGGAGTCTGCATTAACCCAAGCTTGTTGAGGTGTTTGACAGAGATGAAGTTGGTGATTTCAGTTGTGTTGTCCACAATCTCATTAGAGACATCAATCCCAACAAGTCTATAAACCTTAAGACTAATACAACATAGGGGAATTAATAGCTAAGAAGCCTCATAGACTTTATCATGGTCTCCTCAAGGACTAGAACCCAATTCTTCTGAGTTCCAATCTTCATGCCATGCACTAGTTGCAAATCATCTTCTGTGTTTTGGGCATGATTTATGGACCTAGGGGTGGGGATATAAGTGATGATATAGTGCAACAATATATCCTCCCCTATCATATTTCCAACCCCCGACCTTGTCTTCAATCTAGCTTGAGGATCCATCAACATTCCTCTATATGTGTCAATTTTGGAGTACCCTCCAACGTCTTCTTCAAATCTCCTTACTCCTTCATAGGAGAAACTAGCCACAACATTCCAATCTGTGTTATCTATCTCCATGACAACTCCTTTGACTTGGGAACGGAGGACACGATCCATGCTAGCCTTGGTCGAGGTGTAAAACACATTCACCAACTCAGGGTAGAAAGTACCCTTCATCTCAAGAAACTTCTTCAGTCCTTGAGCTTCCAACATAGTAGGGAATTGAAATCCCTCACCCGTAAACCAGTTAAGGTCAAGATATTTTGAGGGCATAACTAGTTTGGTTGCATGAAATTGCATTTAGTTATTTTTATCCACTTCAGATGTGAACCAGGTATTGACCTTGTTCACTGCAGCATTTGAAGATTCTCCAGCTTTCCTCTTGCTGGTTTTGGTTCTTTTAGGGGCAGACATGGTATGTATTAGTTGAAAAAAGGAATAAGCAAAGGTTTGGGTTATCAGAGAGAGGAAAAACACAAGAATTTGTTCAATTTTCATAAGAGAGAGAGAGAGAGAGATTTTCAGGTGTGAAGTTTCAACCTTTGAAAGCTTGAATTTATAGAGATTTTTTGAAGTTTAAATTTGAATTTTAAAAACTTGGTAACAGCTATTTTGTGTTCCAAGAATGTATGTGTTCACTGAACTAGATTTCAAATTTGAAAATAAAGATAGTCAGTTATGATTTTTGAAAATTGTGCAGTTTTGTAGAAACGCCATAGATAATCGATTACATAAGCTAGATAATCGATTATACCAGATGATTTTAACTTTTAAAACAACTTTGTGCAACAAGTAATCTGTTAATCTGACATGGTAATCGATTACTCCAGGGAGTTTTGATTTTTTTTAAACAGCTTTCAAGTCTTAAGTAATCAATTAAAATACAGGGTAATCGATTACTCCAGAGAGTTTCTTATTTACAAATAGCTTTATACAATAGGTAATCGATTAATCTGATAGAGTAATCGATTACTCTAGTGACTATCTGTTTCTAGATTGCATTTAAACATCAAGTAATCGATTAATTTGTTACGGTAATCGATTACTCTAGAGAAGTTTTGACTCTAAATTGTCTTTAAGCTACAAATAATCGATTAATACGTATAGTAATCGATTAAACCAGTCAATTATGCAACATGAACAATGTTTTTCCATCAGATTTTGAATTTCAATAATTTGTGATGCATGGTCAATTTTGATTGCATATCATGTAGTCAAACAAATCATAGGCATGCTATCATATATTATATTCATCAAGAATTTCTAGCATGTTCCTAAGATCATAGAATCTATCTCTAGATAAGGGTTTGGTAAAAATATTAGCCAATTGATTGTTTGTACAATATACTCAATTTTGAGATTACCTTTTTGAATATGATCTCTGAGGAAGTGATGTCTGATCTCTATGTGTTTTTTCTGTGAGTGCATGACTGAGATTCTTTGATAGGTTTATTGTACTTGTGTTGTCACACAGCAGGGGAATTTCTTTTAACTCAACACCAAAATCTTGGATTTGTTTCCTAAGCCACAAACTTTGTGCACATCAACTTCCAGCTGTTATGTATTCAACTTCTGCGGTTGAAAGAGCAACACATGATTGCTTCTTGCAATACTATGAAATTAATGAGCTTCCCAACAACTAGCATGTTCCACTGGTGCTTTTCCTATCAAGTTTGCATCCTGCAAAATTAAAATCTGAATAGCCAATTAAGTTCAGTGATGCAGCTTTTGGATACCAAAGACCAACTTTTATTGTTGATTTAAGGTATATGATGATTCTCTTGACAACAATGAGGTGTGAAGTACAATAGTGATCCTATCATTCCTCTATACTTTGACTCATTAACCTTCTTGCTCTTTTCATCTGAATCAAGATAAGTTGAAGTTGTAATAGGAGTAGCAGCTTCTTTACTTTTCTCCCTGTCAAATTTCTTGATCAATTCATTGCAATATTTTGATTTGCTGAGAAATGTTTAATTTTTCATTTGCTTCACTTAAAGACCAAGGAAGAATGTTAATTCTCCCATCATAGATATCTCAAATTCATTCTGCATAGAGAAATAATTTTTTGCACAAGGAGTAGTTAGTTGCACCAAAAAATGATATCATCAACATATGTTTGAACCAATAAGATATCATTTCCAGATTTCCTGATGAATAATGTTTTGTTCACTTGTCCTCTTATGAATGATTGACTTAGTAAAAAGCTGCTCAACCTTTCATATCAGGACCTTGGAGCTTGCTTTAATCCATAAATAGCTTTCTTTAGTTTAAAAACATGTTTTGGATATTTAAAATCAACAAAGTCTGGACGTTGATCAACATAGACTTCCTCCTCAATATATCCATTAAGAAAAGCACTTTTTACGTCCATTTGAAACAATTTAAAATCCATTAAACATGCATATACAAGTAGTAATCTAATGGCCTTTAACCTTGCTACTGGAGCATAGGCTTCCTCTTGGTTGTAACCTTTTGCAACCAATCTATCTTTGTTTATGACTATGATGCCACTTTTATCAAGTTTGTTCCTAAAAGCTCACTTGGTGCCAATAGGCTTGTGAGAAGAAAGTCTAGAAACAAGTTCTCAAACTTCATTTCTCTTGAACTGATTAAGTTCATCATGGATGGCAAACATTAAATGTTCATCAAGTAAAGTTTAGTCAATGTTCTTAGGTTCAATTTGAGAAACAAAAACCATATTACAGCAGAGATTTCTTAGTGAAGATCTAGTAGATACTTGCTTAGTAACTTCACCAATTATATTGTCAAGGGAGAGATCTCTTGTAGTTCTCCAATCCTTAGGCTTTTGGATAAATGTTGATTGTTCCATTTCTACATTTCGTTCTTCATTTTCCTTTTCATTTGATCCATTGAGTTGTATATACTCTTCTAAAGGACTTGCATCATTTTCACACTTCTTTTCCTCTTTAAAGGAGTTGGATTCATCACAAATAACATGAACTAATTCTTCCATGCATAAAGTTCTTTTATTGAATACTCTATATGCTTTGCTTTGTAATTAATATCCAAGAAATATGGCTTCATCAACCTTAGCATCAAACTTGCCAAGTGATTTCTTATCATTATTTAAAGCAAAACACTTGCAGCCAAATACTCTTAAGTGAGAGATATATGGTTTTCTACCTTTATATAGTTCATAAGGAGTTTTCTTTAAAATAGACCTTATGAGTAATCTATTCAAAGTGTAGCAAACTGTACTCACAACATCAGCCCAAAAATGTTTAGGCAAATTTGTTTCATTAAGAAGAGTTCTAGCACCTTCTTCAAGGGATCTATTTTTCCTCTCCACAACACCATTTTGCTAAGGTGTTCTTGGAGTTGAAAATTGTGGTTGATTCCATTTTCTTCATAGAATTTTTCAAAATGTTCATTTTGGAATTCGTCACCATGATCACTTCTTATTGAGATAATTTTGCTTCCCTTTTCATTTTGAACAAGCTTGGCTAATTTTCTGAAGGCAATAAAAGCATCACTCTTGGATTTTAAAAATAAAGTCCATGTGAATCTAGAATAGTCGTCAACTATTACAAGCCCATAGAAATTACCTCCTAAGCTCATAGTTCTAGAAGGACCAAACAAATCCATATGAAACAATTCAAAGGTTCTTGAGGTAGAAACAACACTTTTATTTTTAAAAGAAATCTTGGTTTGTTTCCCCTTTTGACAAGTATCATATAGTTTGTCTTTTCCAAATTTTAGTTTAGGTAAGCCAATGACTAAGTCTTTTCTAATAAGTTTATTCATGTGATGCACATGTTAATGTGACTAGCTCTCGTATGCCATAGCTAAGATTCATCAACTTTACTTACTAGATTGTTCACAAAAATAATTCAAACCATCCTAGAATCCTTAGAAGCTCGGATTGATCCAATGACCTAATATCTAAATTAAACCGAACAAAACAATTTGTGTTGGTTTGAATCATTAGGGAATTTGAGTTTTAAAAATACAGATTCAATAATATTGATTTTGGTATCAAACTTAACTATATAGAATTTGAACTAACTTTCTCTAGATGACGATTCATAATCGCATCAAGACTAACTGTAAGAGGGGAGGTTGTGGTATTACAAAGGACAACTTTGTGTCCTATTTGTAGATGAAATGCGGAGATAACTTTACATATTTTGAGATATTGTAGTCAAGTCAAACCTATTTGGAATGCTATTTGTGCTCTTTACTCTAGTGTTCTGCAAAATTTTGGTGACACAAATTTGAAAACTTAGATTCTTACTCACATTAGCAGAGGTCCTAAGGAGTGGAGAATTGTATTTAGAGTCACTCTTTTGGGCTATTTGGCAGGCACACAATAAATATATATTTTCTAATGCCTTGTAGAGTTATCAAAGTATTGTGTACAAAGATAGGTTCACTAACTTGGAGGTGAATTCCGAGTTGGCACCTGACCTTCATTGTTTAAGTTCTAAGGAGGTCTTTTATATTCATCTTTGGATCAAATTCAACGTTAATGGATCTATCAGAAATGGAGGACAAGATGCAATTTATGTTGGCATTGTGAGAGATAATAAAGGTGCTCGGGTTTCAGGTTTTTTGCAAAAAAACGGGGCAAGTGTTTTATTATGGGCGTCAAGATTTGGGGCATCATTACAGCACTGGAGCAATCTTAGAGGTTACATTTTCCAGCTATTTCGATTGAGACAGATTCTAAGGTTGCTGCTAGTTTTTTCCAATGGTGAGGTGCTTTGTTAGCATCCTTATTTAGGTCTCCTTAAGTATTATGGGATGAGTCTTATGGATAAACCTTGGGAAGTTAAGATCACCCACTCTCAAAGGAAGCAATCATGTTTCTGATTGGATGGTTGAGTGGGCTCACCAAATTCACTAATCTGATGGGGTCTTGTCATTACTTTGGCAGGATTTCATTGGTGTATCTATTCCACGAGTTATTTTAGTGTAATGGCTTAGGCTCCATTTATATATATGAACTAACCTAAATTTATATTATTTTAAAAAAATCATCTTTTTAGATTGTGTAATTTATATAATTTTAAAATACAAAAATAAAAGAACTTACATGACATTGCTATTAACAATAACATGCCTAATTTAGTTTTTACATTTTTAATTAATCATTTTTATAATTATGAGTTGAGTATAACTTCTTAAAAGATTAAGTAATTAAATTTAATTATTTAAGAGATCAAAATCTTGCATTAAATGATAAAAGAACCAAAGTTTAATTGAGTCACTCATTCATCTTCTTATAACGAGGTAAATCTATGTTTGACAAATCAAATTTATCTGAGTCATTAATTGATTAAAATTTGTTGACAAAATTTTTCAAAACCAAACTAAATCAAATTAATTGATTTTTGATTGGTTGAGTTTTAGTTTTTTTTCTTCTCTAAACTAAAATTCTACCAATCCATATATATAGAATTCTTAGAGGACATTTGGTACTTTTTTCATACTCGAAAAACATGATTCTTGGGAAAGTCGATTCTTGGGAATTATGATTTCTAAAAATGTGTAAACTACATTTGGTTGGTTTTAATATGTTTCCTGAGAATCAAAAATTCATCTAAAATATGTAACTAAAACTTTTCCTCTACTCAGGAAAGTTGGATTCCTACCCCCTTACTTGGGAATGTTTTTGCGAAGAAGTGAACAAATATTGATTCTCAGGAATCATAATTTCTTGACAATCCTCTTTTTATTATTTGTATACCAAATATGAGAATCATAATTTCTCACTAGAAGATTCTTGGGAAATTAAAAACTTCTCATCTAGGGGAGAAACTTTTAGTTTCTTGGGAATCTTTGGCTTGGAATATTAGTTTCTCGTGTTTAGTATCCATTTTAAGAAAGTAACATTCTTGGAAAATGATGTTTCTCGATAAATTTTTTTAAACAATTTCTCATGAAAATTTTTCCTTGGGAAATGTGAGAATCTTACTTTCCCGATTTTAATTTTTTTAATATAGTAAAAATATCATATTACTCTTATTACATTAAGGCAAATGGGAAAAATATCATGTAACTCTTTTATTCTTGGGAAACTTATCTAAATATTTTTAATGGCCAACTAAATAGATTTTATTCATTACCATGTAGAGCTGTGGATGTAGGTAAGCTTGCCCTGCAAAACCCACAACTCGCAAAGTCTGTATTCCTAACGGGCTAATTTCTTCGAGTCCACCCCCACCTTGCATAGTCCACAGGCTTAGCAAACAGGTTTGCATTTGAATTTTTTTTAAAAAAAAATAGAAAATTAAATTTAAAATGTAAAATTTGACCCATTATAAATAATTTTTAAAACTAACTATGAATTGTCTAATAAAAAAATTATTTGCCCAAAATGGTAACATAATTTGCATTTTAAGTCACCTAAAAATTATTTTTCTACATCATGTTTACTTAATAATGTATAATTCTATACTAGATCGAAATATTACATCACCATTCACCAACCACTGAATCATACATAAAATACTTAATTCTATATTTTTTTTACTTTGTTTACATCCCTTATTTATTAGTATTATACTTTTTTATACTAAAATGTAAAAAGTCTGCGGGGGTTGCAAATAAAACCCGTTTAATCCATAGGTTAAGTGGACCGGGCTAAAAGCCTACAATTTAAACAAATTCAAAATTTCAAGGCCCGTATATTATGCGGGTTATGGATTTAACGGGTGATCCACGGGTCCAAGCCTGCTTGTCCAACTCTATTTTCAAGCTTGTTTGCCCAATCTCTAATTTTAAATAATAGTATTTAAGAAGAATAAATAAATTTTTTAAAAATAAAATATTTGATACTTGATAAAAACAATAATCACATGTCTTTGTTTTATTAAATAAAACAAATTTTTCTTTTGAAAAATCTTTTTATTCAAGAGTGTTAAGAGTTTATCTTTTATATATACTACTAAAAAAAGGAAAAGAAAAAGAGGTAAATTTACATTTATATAATATACATTTTTTCCTCACGTATAGTAAAATTAATGGCAAAAAATATTTTGGGCTTATTTTAAGGAATATAATGCAAGGATGTTGTGTGATGCGTCTCTTTTGGTTTATCAAGTTGCATAGGTGTTAAAAGAAAACAGTAGCAGCAAGAAAACAGCAAGAAAACAAGAAGTATTCAAGAGCTGAATAATTTTACAAATTCTTTATTATAAATTTCCCCAAACAAAACAAATATATTTTAATATCGAAGATTTCAAAATGAACTAAAATTTAATCAGTTTCTCGCCTAAGCAATTCATTTTTTTCTCAACCAACCACGACAACTTGAAACACCTATTCAGTTTCCCTGATCTACATTTTACACTAGTAACAATCTCAAGTTATTCAATATCAACATCAACAACACTTTTAACCCAACTTAATTAGGGTCGGTGGTAGATGAATCCAATGATAAATCGAAAATATGATAAAGAAAGAGAGAGGAAGAAAAAGTTAAAAAAAAAGACTAAAAGAGAAAAAATAAACTAAAATAAAAGAGGGGTGAAAGGAGAAGGAAAAAAGAGGAAAAGAACTAAAAAAGGGAACAACTGGAACATAGAACTACTAATGGATTTAACCATCCACCAAACTTATAGTTTTTCTCCACTCCGTCTTAAGACATAACGTCTGCCAATCTATATTCCACTCTAGGCCTTGTTTAACTACCTTTCCCCAGGTAAGTTTGGGTCAACCTCTACCTTTCTTTATGTCGAGCTCTTGGTAACAAACTTTTGTTCTAACGGGAGTATCCAGTGGCCATCTCATGACGTGCCCAAACCACATCAATCTATGCTCCCTAATCTTTTCACATACCAGTACCACTAATACCTTTCGTCGAATATCCTTATTTCTTATCTTATCCATCTTCATATTACTACATATCCACCTTAACATCCTCATTTCTGCTAGAGGTATTTTATGCTCATGTTGCCTATGTGCTGGCCAACATTCTGTTCCATATAACATTGCTGGTCTTACTGCCATTCTATAGAATTTTCCTTTTAGCTTAAGAGGAATTTTGTGGTCACACAAAAATTCTGATACACCCAGTCATTTTATCCATCTTGCTCTGATTCTATGATTTACATCTTCATCAATCTCACCACCTTTTTGCAAAATTAATTCCAAATATTAATCTCATCAATAAGTATGATATCATCTATAAAAAAACATACACCACGACATTTCCTCTTGAATATCTCCCGATAGTACAACAATTTCAAGTTATTAATTCCTAAAAACCAATTCGATGCCTACTATGAATTATGATTTCTTTAGTAAAGTATATTGCAATACCACTACTAAGCATCACCGGCACAGGATGCAACCCAAATTGTGTTAAATTATACTAATATGTGTCACTAAGAATAAAAGAAATCTTAAGCCACACACTACTACAAATAGGCCTTTCTATGACACAGAATCGACGACGGTTGTTTCATAACCGTCTTCGTATGTCATGCGGTGGCAATTTTGCAAATAAATTGATGTTTACAAGGACGACTTATCAAAAACTGTCGTAGAAAGGTCATAAATAAGACGGTTATACAAAGATCGCCGTCGTTTTTGCCTCTTTCAAAGACGGATTTTGTAAAACCGTCTTTGTTTTATTTCATTTTTATAATTTCAACCTTCTTTTTAATTAAAAAACGCTGCCTGTGCCCTAGTCTTTTATCTCTCTTTGTCGCGCCTTCTCATCGTCTTCCATACTCTCTCTTTGCATGTGTCGTGTGCCCTATCTCCTAACATCTCTTTGCCTGTGCCGTGTGCCCTGTGCTCGTAACCTCTCTTTGCACGTGCCCTGGTTCCGGATCCCATTGACTCTTCTTTGATCTCCAAAAGGTATGTTCCGAGTATTTTAATGCATTCAGTATAGGAGTTACAATATCTATGTCAACTTCTGAAATCAGATTTCCTTAGTGGGGCTATTGTGATGCCATGTAGATGGAGTTGAATTTCCATTGGATTCATGGGTTAAACTTAAGGGAGTTGATTATTTGGTCTTGCCAAGTTAGGGTTTGATGTTAGGTTTATTATCTTAATTACTAAATTGATATTGGGCTTCCATGGTGTGCCATGTGTGTCCGACATCTGCATATGTGGCCTTATTCAATTTCCTGGTGTTTTCAAGGTTTTATGGATTGAATATAATGTGATGGATTGATTAAATTTTTGACATCATAAATATCTTAATGTTTTTTTCCTTTTCAAATATGAGCACAATGCCAAGGATAATGTGGAGTATCAATGTATTTGTGCTTTAAGAAAAGAGGCATAATTATAAGCTAAGCTAGTTGGACGAACTAGGAATCTAGATGATGTTGCAGGGCTACAAGCTTATTCTTATTTCCATGCTTTTGAGATTTTAGTCATTAAGTTCTTACTAGGCATAGTTTCCATTAAAAAGAATTGAAAATTATTCAGGGTATCGTTTGCATTTCTAAGCTGTAATTTCCAAATAGATGCAAACAATGACTGAGTGACAGCAACAACAAGAGATTCTGCTCCTGGAATTCCATGTTTTTTTTACAGTGTTTCTGTTTTATTGTGGCTTGTGTTTATTTTTGGGCTTGACTTTCTACCTCATGCTGTTTGGGTCTTGTTAGGTTTAGTTAGGTCAGCAGAGTGTTGTTAATATCTTAATAGTGAACATTAGTTGCATAGAGGGCAAAACTCAATTACATGGGTATCCCAAATAGAGATGAGATGATGACTCAGTCATTGTTTGGTTTCCATACATTGTTTTTGTGTTCTATTTTAATTTTAATTTCCTAGCGTTTGATTTTATTTTTAAATTATTTTACTTCAGAAACAATGGTTGCATAGCTCTAGTCTCTAGCATCTGTTCTTTGTGTTACAATGGTTGGCCACCTCAACAATCTGTGTACCCTTTCACAAGGTTCATTTTGATTAAGCTCAATCTCCCAGGTCATCTTTGAGTGCCGAGAGATTCTTCTGAATACCTTTTGTATTGTCTCTGTCTTTTTTGGGTCATCTCAAAGTATTTCTGTTGGTTCAGAGTATAAAAGCTACTCGTAATTCTTTTATTAATTGACTCTAGGTGCATTTATATTGGTCTTGAAATTTCATTTTGATCCACATGACATTTAGTAATTTAAACTTTAAAGTCCAAAATATAACATCTTTTGAATTCTAGTCTAATTTAAATCCCAATTTAATTAAGCACTTTTGGCATTTGTGTTATCTTTTCCGTTAAATCATTCAATCTTTTATGTAATATTTTTATTATTTTTTTCATGAAATTTCTATTCAAGCCTTTCCTTGAATAAGTGCTGCCAATAGGCAAGCTCTAGTCTCTAGCATCTATTCTTTGTCTCAAGATTAGATCCCCTCAACATTGTTTTTTGATTTAAATAGAATTGGCCCACCTAACCCATTTTGGTTTCTCAGGAATTTGTCATTAGTACAAAAACCTTCTAGTCTAGTCTAATATTCTATACATAAAAGGGAAATCCATAATACTTTTGAAATGGTAATCTGTTATTATTCTTCATGCAACAATCTCTGTTGATCTGAGATGCTACTTACCATGTTAGTTAGAGAATTATTTTTATTAATTAGACTCTGGTCATTCCTATATTAACCCTCTTTGGTGATGTGGATACATCTTAGGTCACAGAATATGGTAAATACTGTTTGGTTTTAGTTTTTGAGGCCAAGGCTCTGCAGTTGTCAAATTTTGAACAAAGATAGGTATTCAGCTTTCTTTCCTGGAGCATATTTCACTTTTTCCACATGTTCATGAAGATGATGGGAGTGTTTGGATCTTGGAGAGAACAAAAGTGCTAGAAACTAGATAAATCTTGCAATCTTTTTCTTGTAATTTTTTTGGCAGTGAGGGGAGTGGAGTTTAAAAAAATTCAGAGAAGTGAAAATCAGAAAATAAAAGAATCAAAGGACAGTCATACGAAAACCTAAATCTCATTTTACCTTGTATTTTTAACCAAAAAAAAACAACTGCATTTCACAATCCTTGAGCTAAAAAAGATTTCGATGATATAAATTGAATTTGAAGTTAATATTGGTTGGCTTTTGTTGTTAGAGCTTACATATGGATGTTTGTGTTTTCTCCAATAGATGCATTCTGTGGCTTGGAATTTCATTGGCACAAAAGTAAGCCTGAGTGCTATGGTGTCTTCTATCTCACCTATGATTTGAGGGCTGTGAGTATCCCTTTCCCTCTCTTATGTATTTCATCCATGGTGTCTTGAATTAAAAGTATGGGTTTTGTTTTGTCCATGATTCTGTGAGTGAGTGAGTTCACCTCCACTGATTGCTTATGGGATTTTCTAAGAGGTTTGTTAGGTATTTGGAGCAGAAATTTGTTTGATGTAGTAGTACTGGTGTTAGTCAAAAGTTGCATTTTTTTTTTGAAATTGCAAAACAAATTTATCGATCAAAACTGATGCTTTGTCCATAAGATAAGTTAGATTTTGCATGTTGATGCACAATTTCCTTTACAGTATGTACTTAGGCTATATACATACTGTATCTTTGCCTTTAATTTTACTTGTCTTGATTCCTTATGCTGGGACACTCGTTAAGTTTGGTGTAGGTTGATACCTTCTGTTTAAACATCACTATATAACCAAAAGGCATCAGTAATAGTGATATTATTAGTTGTCTTCCATGCCAAAATTGTGCTTCCCAGAGCTGTCATAATGCAAAATTAATCAATGTCTACCCTCATTGTTATTTCGTTATATTGTGTTTGACAGTTGGTCTTCAATCTTCACATGTAATTTGAGATCACTAATGCTGGGGGAATCTAAAAGGAAATTGTAATGATTATAATAGGAACTGGATCAGACGAAATTTCAAAAATGGAATGCGAATGAATTTCTATTGAACTGCAGTAAAACTCCCCCAATTACAAGGTGCTCTTTCGAGGGAACACAACCTCCTAATGTGGGAAATGTAGAGTTAAGGAATGTTCCATATTTAGTATGTTTATGGGTATGTCTTGTTAAAACTTGGGAAATCTAGAGTTAAGGAATGTTCCATATTTTTATTCATGTAAAAGTTGCATAGTATAGTATACAACAATTTGCTGGCGGTTAAGAAGTCCTTGTTAAGTTTATACCTTAGGCTTTTGGAGAGTCAGTTCTTGGCATATGACATTAGAGCCTCTTTGACAAATTTGTTATGGGTTTGTCCTTGCTGCACCATTCTTGTAAGTTATAATTCTGACAATGTAAAATGGATATGCATGTGCACTGTCCACGCATTAATCCTAAAGCGTTCATGCTTAACGCTGTGTTTGATAATAAAGCCAATCATAAGAATTTGAGGTGAGGAGTCTATGGCTTTCTTGTATTTTTCATATTAGTGTTATTTATATAAATTACTATAACAATTATCCACTGTTGAACTTGAGTTTTGCTCTGTTTGAATTAAAAAGATTTTGCCTTTATAAAAAAATTGATAGATGTGTTTCTTATAAGCCAAAGTCACTGAATCCTATCAAAGTTGAGTCATGAGTGTTACTAGGGTCACTGGTTTATTGAAGTTCATTCAAATGGGGTAACAATACATTGATGTGGAGGAGCTGGTCCAATCTCCACCAGGTTACTTCGGGAAAAGTAGAGATAGAACCTTGCTCTCTTTCGAGGTCAAATTTAAAGTCACTGGAAGGCCCAATGATTTAAGATGAACAACCTATTTTAGTAATCATGCATTAGAAATGCTCTAACTGTTATATATTTTTTTAATTTATGACATAATATAGAAGTAGATTCAGTGAAATTTCTTCTGGGAGAAACACTAATCTAACTACTTTTAACTTAAAGCATATCCATCACTCGGAACCCATTATTGACAGTTTAGGGACTTCATTGTTGTTGTTGCTAAGTTTGACAGAAAAAAGATACCAACAGAGTGGGTGGGGCTGTGGGGGTGCCATGTTTTTTTTTTTGTCCTCTTCTGCCAAGGGTACAGAGAACAAATAAGAAACTCTACAAGACTAAAAAGCAAAGATATGAAATGATAACAATATTCTGAATCATTGATTGCCCGTACTAAAAAAACCAGCTTGTATATACTAGAATAACTTGGAACTCTAACCCTCCAATATATGCTGTCAGTGAACTATATACCCTTCTAATGTGGCGTGGCTTAACATGGGGTGAATTCACCTGAAATTTCTCTCTTCCTTTGCTTCAAGGGCATCAGCTTCCTCATTGGATAGTAGGTCCGCAATAGGTTCATATACGTCCCACTCCTTTCTTTTCCTATTACATTCAACCAAAACAAGCCAAGCCTGTGAAGTTCTCATTTGAATTTCATATGCGAGACTTGTATTATGTTATAGGATTTAGGAAGTCACAAGTGTATAGAATTAGATACAAAGTGGTTTTAGTTGGAAAGACAATGCCTTTAAGCTTAAATAGTAGCAGGGATAGAAGGTCTTGAAATCTGAGCTTAGGTCTAACTCAATCCTAGAAGCTATTTCATAGTGTAAGGATTGCCCTCACTTATATATTCTATATTGGATCTCTCTCTAGCCAATGTAGGACTTAGATTTTCCCCAATAGAAGGGAAAACATTCAGAATTGAGAATTGATCTGCGAAAGAAAAGGGGATCCCTTTGGACGGTTATTTACAATGATTTTAAATTGGATTGAATTGAGTATTGATCTACTAACAACCTAGAGTTTTTCATAATACCAGTGAACAATGTCATTATGGCAACTGTTCGAGTTGATCTTTAGTACAGGTATAAAACCTCAGTTTCTACAATGTGACACTTTCTAATAACATAAATTTAATCATTTGAATTTTATTTTTTTACCGAAAGTATACATTGTGTGAAACCAGGCAACAAAATAAAGCTTTAGATAGATTCTTATCACACAGCAACACTCCACAAAGCAATCATTTTTACTCAGAACTACAGAAAGGTTGTGGACAATGATAAAATGAATATGGGAACAACACACAACATACAATTATTGAACTTATCCATACAATGAGTTCAATAACATGAGTCCAAATAGGCCCTACTCATTTAAAATGAAAAACAGAAAATTCTATAAACCATAAAATTCCAATACTTTTGCAGATGTATCTGCGGGACTAACAAGCACATTACACACTTGTCTAATGGGGCCAAATACACAATACCTTCTTCAGTGACCCGTGGCAGGATCATATAATGTTGTCACAGAAAAAAAAAACATTTTAGAGTTACCATATTCATTAATAATCTTTCCTTAGGATTCTTTCTGAGACATTGTTCTGTTACTTGGACCAACCATAGAAGTTTTTCTTCTTCATAGGAGTTACTGATTTTTAGGTCCACCAACTGTGGGTGCTTCTTTCTTCCCAATAGGGGCCTTGCCTAGAAGGAAACGAAGAATTTGGTATGATGCACATAAGAAATCAAATTAGAATGTGAACACCAAAATTCCTAAACCAAATAATGAGTTGTATAGTCAATTAGTTGTATTTGCTCAACAATATTTAGTCTGAGGTTTTGTTTTCTTGTGACTATGGCCTATATAAATTGAAACATTGATGAATCGAAATAGGATGTGAAAAAAACTTTACAAGTTAAGTGACTGCTCCACTGTACTTACTCAAAGAAATATGATGAATGAGAAGCATAAGCATCATCAACAACATATTTGCATGGCATTACACGGTCTAATGCTATTTTTAGAAATAATGTATATATCATGTTTTGATGTGTAAAAACGTTGGAAAATTATGGAAGAAATTACAAGTAAGATGATCTGTCAAGATTGTATTTCTTAATGCGAAAAGATAAGCATGCCTGAGAAACATATCAAAGAGCTTATATTGAACAATTATTATCACAAAAAAATATGATGCCCTGATAACATTTTGCATAAACAACAAGGAAGGAAGATAGGAAAATTTCTTTTAGGTATCCCCTGACTTTTGCCTTTCGAAAAAGAAACATTATTCATTTGCATATTAAAAGAAGGATGAGCCATTGCATAAGGCTTCCACCTAGTGGGGTTTAGAGAAGGTTGATATATGTGCCCTACCAGCAAGGCTGTTTCCAGAATTTGAAGCCATAACTTTCTGGTCAAGTGGTAGCAACCCTATCATTGCACTAAGGCTCATCCTACATTCATTTGCATATTAATATATCAAATTATTATCATTATCTTCTTACCCATCCAACAAGGCTTTTTCCACCTGGTAATTTGTCCATAGCCCTCCGGCCACTGATAAGCTCTAAAAGAACCACTCCGAAGGAGTACACATCTGTCTTATTTGATATTTTTCCATTCTCAAGATACCCAGGTGCTGCATAACCAGAATTCTGTACACTTTTATCTTTGTTGGATTTCTTTGGTCCATGTTTCACTTTTCCAAAGTCAAAGTCTTCAATCTAAAGATATATACAAGTAAAATTAGAAATTTGTTTGAAGATAACATAATTATACTGCACTGAAACTTAAGACAGACAAATAAAAGCTTCAAATACACCAAGGATCAAGTAAATACTCGTGGTTCAAAGTCATGTGTTAGAAGAATGTTACTTGGTTTTATATTTCCATGAATTATGTTATTCCCATGTAGGTACTTTAAACCTCTGGTAGTAACCATTGCCACTTTTAGCCTTTGCTTCCAAGTCAATGACTAGCGGAAACTTCCCCCTGCATAATGTTTAAAATTCTTCCTTTACATCTTCATGTCAATAGCAAATTCAATCCTCCAATGAATTTTCATGCATAAAATTCTTAAACTAAATTTGTAGATAAGTAAAAGGTCATGTATTAGTCCTTGCTTGTTAGGTACTATTCAAGTGATCCATTGCATACTTGCTGATACACAATCATCAGTTGGCTTTTGTTTGTGCATAAACCCAACAACATGACCACATTTTTATGTCTAGCACTGATGAGCAACTGTACTTCTGATTTTAATATCTTCTCTTCATGGGACGTAGTAACTTGATATTTCTTAACAACTATTTTTACCTGTCTCTCTAGCAAGCCTTCAAAATAGGTCCATCTTCACTTTCCAATAGTGAGTTCTCAATTGAAAATCCTTCTGTAGCTTCTATGAGTTCTTCATAAGTAAAGTCTTTTGTCCATGTATTGTTTGGATGTCTACTTTTGCATATAGAGCATGCAGAGGACTTTGAATTCTCCAAAATGATTTCCGAAAATAGAATGAACACTTATGCAAATAACCAAGAGGGGGGTGAATTGGTTTTACCTCAGAGTTTTTAAAATTTAAAACAAATTTTAATCACAGCGGAAGACTTTGAAAGAAGGATCGTATCTTAACCAATTAAGAAATCTAACTTTTGAAAACAACTTTTATCTCAATCAACCCACTCTTGAGCATCAACCAATCTTGTGATGTAAACAAACATAATACTTCAAGAACAATATGAATATGAACAGAAAAATACAATTACACACAAGATTTATACTGGTTCACCTCTCAACCCCGGAGGCTACATCCAGTTTTACTTTTAATCAGCCTTGATTAGAGTTTCCACTATAACAAAATGAATATCTTTACAAGCAAACACAGATCTCTTGTACCCACCCTAGGTAAAATTCAAAATCAAAACCTATAGACTTCTCAAAAGATCCAAGAACCAGAGATCCCCTCTCTGTTCTACCCGCTAGAAACCTATCTAGCAATGCTTTAAAGAATACAATTTGTTATATGAACAAACAACAACAAAACAATCAATTTCTAAACAATACAACAATGAAATTGATTCAAGAAAGATATCACCTGAATATCCTCAGTGCAATGAACAAATTTAAATGATCAAACCAAACTGAGAATGAATGTTATGATCTTTCTTGATGAAATCTTTTGACAAGAATTGCTTCAACACAAGCTTCTCATGAAATATGTGACTCAACAAATGAGTGTCTTCATGATTCTTGAATCTACTATGAATTTGTGTTTCTAATGTGCCTTGGTGATTTTAAAATCTCCAAAGAGTGTTTTACACAAGGCTTTTTCGAAAACTCAGAAAATCTATTTCTCTCTATGAGCTTCATCTATTTATAAAAAATAGAATTAACTGCCTGTAATCGATTATTCCGTAAGTGTAATCGATTATTTTAACTAATGTAATCGATTAAAGTTCCAAAATAATTGATTAAAGAGTCCACAAAAATCTGGAAAAAATCTCAAGAACAAATAATCGATTAACTCATGTCGTAATCGATTATTCCAGGAGATCAGGATTTTGTGAAACACTGATGTAAGCAATTAACGTTCAAATAATCGATTATCACAAGAAGTGTGAAAAACTCATCAATGCATATTTAATCGATTACAACAATCTGGTAATCGATTAAACCAGATAAAAATTCTTCTGAAAATTATGCAGATGCACAGATAATTGATTATTCCGTGAAGTAATCGATTATCACAGAACGACTTAAACATAGTCAAACTAATGTAATCGATTACGAGAATTTGGTAATCGATTAAAGTGTTCATATGACAATATGCAGTTCTATTTACATGCTTTTAATCGATTATATCAAATCAGTAATCGATTAAAACAGTGAAAAATATTTTTTGTGAAAACCTTAATGCTTTAATGTCATGCCAAATGATTCATGTGTTTTATGTGACTTAATCATGAATTAATGAATGAATGTATGCATGACTTAATCAACCTATGTGAGGAATAAGAGATTTTATCTTTCTTGAAACTAGCTTGAACAAAATACATATGCCATCAATTTTGAGTGGGCATGTAAAATCAAAACTTATGATTATCTAAACTTGATTCTTCATGATCTTCCTCAACATATTCTTCATCATATCTAACAATTTCACCTTCACGTCCATCCAGTAAATTCTCATGGCATCTTCGCTGCGTTTGTGTTTTATCCTAGATCAGCTGATCTGCTTTTGTTTGATCTATCATTCCACTAGTAAGTTCTGGTATTAAGCCAATTTTCATATCAATAAATTTTCTCTCCTTTTCTTGATCTTGGCTCAGCTGATCACCTTTTGTGGGACTTATCATGTGATTGATACTAATTTTCTGTGTTGTGATGCCTTCCATATGGAAGGTGCTTGGAATCTGTTCTTCAAACTCACTCAGCTGATCAACTACTGTCTGATCCATCATGCGGTCATTGATTATCAACTTTCCTGGGTTCTTCTCCTCCCCTTGGGGCCTTCTCTGCATTTGTTCTTCAATCTGGCCAAGTTTATCACAGTAAAAGTGATTATTTTCAATTATTAGTCTTAACTTGTTTTCCTCCCCAAAGAATCTTCTCTTGATTTGCCCCTCTCCCTGACATTACTCATCAGCTTTTGTTGTTGTTGGACCTACATTTGATTATTGTTAAACCCTCCTGTCACCTCTAGGAAATGAAATAAAGAAACAAAGTAGGATCTTAACCTATGAAGTAAATAGTGTCTCCGCAAGTTATCTAGGGGGTATTTGTTTGAATATAGGATATACAAACTAAACATTTGTTAATATAAAAAAAAAACTACATACCACATTGCCCAGAGGCTCCACGCTATGCACAGGTAAGGGGGAGGGATATTGTACAAAACCTTATCCTTACATATGCAAAGAGGCTATTTCCGGATTTGAACCTATGACCAATAAGTCACCAAGACACAACTTTATGCAACATGTTAATATACTTGTGATTAACTTAGTCAAAATATGCTTACACTCTTTGAAAACTTTATATGCAGAACATCCTTGAATCTTTTCAATATTAGTTGTTTGGATATTAAATTGTGCATCTACTGTGAATTTGATACTTCTAATTGCTTTTTGTTCTCTTTTTTGTCTTATGCTGACATTATTTAATAAACTAACATGTGATAAATTAGTACATTATTAAGTAATAAAGCACTTATACCAATGCCAATGAAGGTTGACTGAACTAGGAGGATTAAACTGTACCAATGTGGTCCTTCATTGGTATATACCAATAAGTGGTTTCTTTTAATACGCACTAACCTGTAACCGCCCTACCCCTAATCTTTCCTTTACCAAAAGAGAATTTAGTAATATTGGTCTGCATTGGCAATCCTCTCCTGCCCCTCATTTTAGAGGTTGTTATGCTCTTGTACCTTTCCCTTAAACTTTCACAAGTTCTAGAATTTTCCTATAAAATCCACTACAATTTGTGCTTTCCAGATTATATTTATGCTTAAGTTTTCTCGTTCTAGATTTTCTGTTACTAATGGATTTACAGAAGCTGTGTGTGTTTGATCCACACACATCTGTCACTTATTTATAATCATAACGATGCTACAATCAAGGATACAATAATGCACAAGATCCATAGATATTAGTTATAAAATTTTCCTTATTTATATAAGATATGATTAGATATTTAACAGTTACCTTGTGAACCATTTATGTCTGGCACAATTGTTGAATCTGATATAGCTGGAGTAATGTCTTCTGTTATGTGGCAGGTTTCACTGTCTGCTATGCCTTGTAATGCAGAAACAACCTGAAATTGCCCAAGTGTATGCGATGTAAGTTGAAAAGGTATATGTGAGGAAATAATAAGATAAGCACTTGAACATTTTTGTCTACATGCAATGAATCCAAATCTAAGTAACTTTTCTTACTTTTTTTAATCCTCTTACAAATCATGAACCTCATTAATTCAATCATGAAATAGCAATCATATCGTAAAGATGCAGATATTCTAGGTCTGTCCAGACAGAAAAAATCCTCGTTATCAATATAGGGTTAGTGCATATTGTTATTTGCACATGTTTATCAGGCATACTTGAGTATTATTCTCTAATTAGTTTTTAGTATACACATATATATATATAATGTATCTTGGAACTTGGAAATATTCTTGAAGCTACATCTTGAATATATCTTGAAATTCATTTCGATTTCATAGGGTATCCTAATCCTTCAATCTATAATTTCTCTTTATTATGACCTTAACTTCATATATATCATCAGTTTACTACCTTTATTCAATCAATAAAATTTTTCTATACACCTTTATTAGGGTAAGTTTGGTAGGGGAGAAGTTTTTTCATGTCCAGGAATCATGATTTACTGTGAAGTTTCTTTCTTCTATCTTTTGGCAGTATATTAAGGAACAACATGGAGAGAAAAAAGAGTATGATTTGGCATGGTATTAGAACATTGTTTATTGAGTGATTTGGAGTTGCAGTTTAGAGTTTAATCATTAATACCCTCAATCTTGTACTCAAAATTTCAATTCAAAGTAATGCACATTTTTCTTTTATCTAAGACCCTTAGTATTTCGTAAGCCACATTGATCCCATATAGTAATTCAAATTGAACCAATAAGACCCATTTAAAAAGGTAAAGTTCTCAACATGTTTTATCCATTCCCAATCCTCAAATTCGAGATCATACTTAAGGGGAATCAAACTCCTTATCACTAAGAGCAACAGTTATTGGTAAAGTAATGTATATTTTTTTTGTTTACACTATTAAGTGGTGCTTTAAAAAGGGGTTCCTTATAAAAGCATCCAATGCTTTGCTTAATACTTCAAGCCTTACATTGAGTGGCTACTATTACTATATGGGATGGTATATGATAATTTCTTCGTTTTGTACTTCGCATATTGTGATTGGCATCATAAATTGTTGGAACTTACCATATTCATTGATAATCTTTCCTTATGATTCTTTTTTAAACATTGTGTTGTTACTTGGACCAGCCAACGAAAGTGTTCCTCTTCGTATGAGTTTCTGATTATGGGATCCACCAACTCTGAATACTTCCTTTTTTTCTAAGAAGAGGCTTTGCCTGAAAGAAAGACAAAATATTAAATTTATATGATGCCATAAGAAACAAGGTCAATGAGAAAGTAAGAATTGAAATTTCTGAGTCATTTAATGAATCAATTCCATTTATGACTTATAAGGGACAATACAACTAACATTATTATAAAAGACTATTGTAATCCCAGCTGAAATGGAAGGACATGCTTGAAAACTGCTTTGTAAATTTTTTGGATTAAGTATTATCACAAGAAAATAAAACATTCTCATAATAATGTAAACCCTTTTTCAGATATTCTCAACCTCAGGCATAAGATTGTAGACAATTAAACTCATTATTGATTGGTATTTTGATAGTTTGCTGCCTGTATGTGAAAGTAATAATGTTATGTCTTACCCATTCAACAAGGCATTTATCTTCCAACATTAAATTTGTAGTCCTTCGCCCAGTGATCAACTCTAAAATAACCACATCAAATGAGTATACACCAAATGAGTATTCATTTCTATCATTTATTGATGATCATGTTTGCATTAAGTATGTTTTCATACGACTGATGATGAGTTGTCTATTAATGAGTTAGGAGATGGTGGATATGTTGTTTGTTATGAGATGTCAAATATTGAAAGAATACTTGGATTTGTAAGGGACTCATTGGTAAATTACTTATTGACTTTTCAATGTACTTACCACAATGCTCACTTTTTCCTTTAATATATGATATTTCATTGTTCAGTGTTGTGCAATACAAATTCAATTAGATTGATACATGTGAAGGTCCAAAAGAGACAGTTAAGTAAATGGACAGTAGGTTAAATTATTTCCTCACACTTAATGTCATTAGAGGAAGCCTAATTGAAATGTCTGTTACAATAGAATGTATGAACATGATTGACATTTTACATTCAATTGTTTGAATTGAAAATGGTTCCTCATGTCTTGTATTGAATACAGAAATTTGACGTGCATGTCTGTGATTATTTTGTTTTCTTTCCTCCCATCCTCTTATCGCGACACATGTTGATGGTCTAATAAGTAATAATGAAATTAGTGACATTTATGTTTTATTCAATAAGTGTTCCATTAATTGTATATATATGTTGAATCAAGGTTATTGTGTTCCTTTATGGTGAAAATCAGTAACCGAGGTACTTGTGATCTGTATATTGCTCTTTCCTTGCTTCTTGGCAGTGACTATCATCAAGGAGTTCATGGTCTGGGTCCAGTAAGTCCTGAAATCTGTCTTTCATGATCATATTACCTTTTTTGGCTTTTCACCCCTTGTTTTTAACAAGGCTGGAATGACATGTTTTATATATGCTTATTTTTTCCATGGCTGTAGGAGTCGGCTTGCCAGATAGTCAAATCAATTGGAGACAAATATATTCTTAAAAAATTTGCTTCAGAAGGACTTGGATGGGTGCAAACAAAGTAAAGGCATATCTTCTATATTACTTTCTAATTTGATAATCTTAATCTTATAATTATACAAGTGTTACCTTTTGTAAATACCTTTATCCAATAAATTTAGATGTAATATATGATTTCAACTGACCATTTCAGAGCTGAATATTTCAACTGGGTTATATTTTCCTACCATATTTAACATTTTTGTTATATGATTGCATTACTCTTTGTTTATGTAGAATGAGTTGTATATATTATATGAATTAGTTGATTAGTGGTTTTAAACTCTTCAATTTGATTTTTTATTTATTTTATAGAATGAAATTCATTCAATGTGGTGTATTTATTAAATTCATTTGATAGTATTCCAGAAATCAATTTCGTAGATGTTATAACAAAAACAAACTAGGGAAACAAAGATGGTTCTTCAGAAAATCATCTTTATAAGTTCACAAACAAAGACTATTTTGGAATAACCGTCTTCTTAAGTTCTTTTGGTAATAAAAAAAATTTAAAATTACGGAAACAAAGATGGTTCTCCTTAAAACAGTCTTTGTATGTCACCTACAAAGACGGTTTTTATAAAAACCGTCTTCTTAAATTCGTTTGCAAAAAAAAATTAAGAAAATGAAGAAACTAAGACGGTTTTCTGGAAAACCGTCTTTGTATGGTCACCTACAAAGACAGTTTTGGTAGAACCGTCTTCTTATCTTCGTTTGAAAAAAAAGATAAAAAATAAACAAACAAAGACGGTTGTTCCCAAAACCGTCTTCTTAAGTAGACTAACAAAGACGATTTTGGGAAAACCGTCTTCTTAGCTTAATTTTTTAATAAAAAAATTTAATAATATGGAAACAAAGACGGTTCTCCAGAAAATCGTCTTTGTATGGTCACCTACAAAGACGGTTTTGGTAGAACTGTCTTCTTATCTTAGTTTGCAAAAAAAATTAAAAAAAATAAAGAAACAAAGACGTTTATCCTTAAAACCGTCTTCGTAAGTAGACAAACAAAGACGGTTTTCGGAAAACCGTCTTCGTAGCTAATTTTTTTTAATAAAAAAATTAAAAATATGAAAACGAAGACGATTCTCTAGAAAATCGTCTTTGTATGGTCACCTACAAAGACGATTTTGGTAGAACCGTCTTCTTATCTTTGTTAAAAAAAAATAAAAAAAATAAAGAAACAAAGATGGTTGTTCCCAAAACCGTCTTTGTATGCCGTCTTTGTTTCTTTTACAAAAAAAAATTATATATACAAAGACGGTTTTGACAACCGCCATCGAAAATTTTGACTTACAACGACACCCGCAACAACGACGGTTCTAGAACCGTCGTCTTATGAGGTTTAGAACTGTCGTCGTATGTGTCGCTTGTAGTAGTGACAAGACTGAACAAAGTAGAGTTCATAATTACGCTATACTAACTTCGAAAAAAAATCATTTTGTAATAAACCCCCTCTTTCCATTTCAAGAAAGAAGCAGATAATGCTGATTAGGACTGGGAAACAAATCCATATCCATAAAAAATCTGTATCTAATCCAATCTAATCTATTTTAAATCCATTTAAATGGATTAATTTCATATCCAAATCCATTTTTTTGGATTTTAAATCCAATCCAACTAATTAGATATGAAATGAATATGGATTGGATATTTGTTTGGATTTTAAATCTAATTTTTTTTGCCAACTTTGATTGAAACTGTTATTTTGGTCGACGTCAACTAATGGTGATTTTAAGCCGTCATCGTTGAGTCTATTTTTCGGTTAATGTTGGTAAGGTTTTTTTAGTCAACATTGATTGAGACTATTTTTTGGTTGACATCAGTCGATGCTATTTTTTTGTTGATGTCAGCTATGTTTTTTTGTCGATGTTTGTCGAGATCATTTTTTATCGACATCAAGTAGGTTTTTCGCTCGATGTCGACTATAGTTTTTTTTGTCGATGTCAAATGAGACTATTGTTTGGCAGACATTGGTTGAAAAAATCATCGACTGACATCAGCCAAAAAAACTAATTGATGTCGGCAACAATATTTCCCCAATTGAAGCTGATTGAAAAAATCCTAGTTGATGTCAACAAAAAATATCCCTAGCTAATGTCAACCAAAAGAAATAGTCATGATTAATATTGACCAACAAATCCTAGTTGTTGCCAACAAAAATATAGTTTCAACAAACATCAGCAAAGAAAATCTAAGTAACGTTAACAAAAAAAAGTCCTAACAAATGTTGGCAAAAAATATCAATGATTGACATCAGCAAAAAAATAATCGTATCAATGTTAGCCACAAAAATCCTAACCAATGTTGGTTAAAAATTAGTCATGATCGAGGTTGATCAAAAAATCCTTAGTCAATGTAGGCCAAAAAATGCACTAACTAAAAATCTTTGCCGACCTCAACCAAAAAGTAATCCTACCTAAGATCGACCAAAAACATCATTGACCAATGTCGACTAAAATACACTGACTAATGTCAGCAAAAAATAGTCTTGATTGATGTCGGTCTAAAATGTCTGGAAAAATATCTGTCGGAATTGCTTTGGTTGAAGTATGCCAAAAATACACTAACCAATATCGATAAAAAAAACAGTTTTGACCAAGGTCGGTTGAAAATAACTCTTAAATAGACATGTACTAGATTTTCACTTTTTAGCATTTAATAACTAAAATTTGTAAAAAGAAAGCTTATAACATTAAGTGGATATAAATTGGATATATCCAAATCTATATCCATTTAAATGGATTAGATCTTGAATCTAAATTGTTTTTTTTAAAATATAGATATGGATTTAAAATCCAATCTATTTAAATAGATATAAATTGGATATAGATTGGATTCTTAAAAATTCAATCCATGTCCATCCCCTAATGCTCATATTATAAATTAAAGCACAAACCCTACAGACTCAGGGGCAGATCCAGAAAATAATTAAGGGGGGCACTCAAACCTTTAAGAAAATATTTTTATATCTACATATTTAATGACGGGATTCGGGGGCAGCGCTCCCGAAAATTTTTTTTGTAGAAAGATACAAATTAACGTTTTAGGTACAAAGTTATGAATTAACTTAAAATTATAGATATATATAACTAATATTATTTAATTAAAAAAATTCATCCATAATTCTATACTGAGCTTCATATACTTCTACAATTTTCCTTACGAAAAAGAGTGCCATATCATTGAAGTTTAAGATGTAAACATTCTCTAATGAAACTAAAGTTCATAACATCAAATCACATGGTGTAGTTTTCTTATTCTTCCTTTATTTTTAACATGCTGCAAGTTGCCACATTAGTATACGTAGCAACCTGATCCCCCCGACAAACATCCTACAATAATTAAATAGCAATATTTTAACCAATTTAATAAAATAGTTAATAGAATAGAAATCTCCTGCTGGAAGCAATGCAATATATGCTTCCTTTGTTATGAAAGAGAAAGTAGAAAGTAAGAAGAGAAAAAAAGGAAAAAGATTAATGAGTGTGACAGTGGGAAGTTACAAAACCGTTTTGTTTTTGTATATAAAAAGATAGCACTTGGCGCGACCTATACTTGAGGGCGAAACATTTGGAACTTGGAAAGCCACACACACAATCACTTATGCCTATATAGGTAGTAGCATCACCTCTTGAACTGTGCTGCTATTTAATTCATTAATGGCAAGAACTTCCTCTATTCTCTTCTACCTGGTTGCCGTTTGCTCCATCATACTCGTAGGTAATAATACTATTTGCTCTTCTTCCATCTCATTGATTCCTTTTCAATATATGTCATATATATATATATATATATATATATATATATATATATATATTGTATAATTACTACTATCATAATTCGTGTATTGAAGATTTAAGAGGAATCATTTGATAATATAATGATTGAAAAACCACCAACTTTATCCCCAAATATTAACCTCTCCCAAATATTTCATAAAAAAAATAATACTATTTAAGTAATTTTTGAAAGTATTGAATATTAGTGAAATTCATAGACGAATTTGAGGGTTTTTTTTAATATTTGGAGGGCTACTTAGTATGATTTTTACTAATACTTAGGCATGACAACTTGACTTGCATCCGTGGGCATCCGTCCGAACCCGCCCCGATGTCAACGGAGAAAAACCGAGTTGACCGGTTCCGGGTTGGGGTTGATTTTTCCCTGCCTGCTGAATTCGGGGGCGGGGGCAGTTTTGGTAATGCTGATAACCGCCCCGCCCCCGCCCCCGCCATGCTATATTTAATTATTTACAAAAATACTTTTATATATGTGGAATACCTTGGGATAAAGGCTTAATTTTATTCAAGAATTAGGAGTATAACTAATTTTATTTTCTAGCAATAAACATCTAATGTTGAAATTTTATTGTAATTACATACATTTGAGACTTAGCGCGATCAAATTTTATGTTATAATTGTTGTTGAAAATTAATTTTTTAATAATAATTTTTAAGTGTTCGGGGGCGGGACGGGGGCGGGTAAAACCAACCCCCGTCGGGGCGGGGGCGGGGGCAATTTTTTAGCCCCGCCGGTTTTCGGGGGCGGGGGCGGGGTCGGGGGCGAGGGTGGTTTTGATGGGCGGGTCAGGGCACCACCCCGTTGCCATGCCTACTAATACTTATAAGACTATTTAAGGGTTTTTATTTTACTTCATGGACCACTTAGGAGAAAGTGTAATACCTTAAAGATGAAATTAATGGTTTACTTACCCTATGATGATCATAGCTTACATAACAATAACAACTAGTAAGATACGTGTTTAGTTCAGTGAAGATGTGTAAGAAAATGCTCTTACTAGGTGTATCTAAGAATCTCTTGTCAATGATCAAATGTTATCTTCCTAGGCATTACTCATCTCTTGTTATTTGTTGTAGATGGGGCTCAACTCATTCTAGTGAACAACTGTGGGGAAAGTGTATGGCCAGGGATACTTGGCGGTGCGGGGCAGCAAACACCAAAAGATGGCGGGATGCATCTTGAAAGTGGTGAAGAAGTAGTCCTTGATGTGCCAGAGAAGTGGTCAGGAAGAATCTGGGGCAGGCAGGGTTGTAGCTTTGATAATGATGGACATGGCCACTGTCTAACTGGTGATTGCAATGGGATGCTACACTGTAGAGGGCAAGGAGGGGTACCACCAGCAACCGTGGTTGAAATGACACTTGGATCCTCCTCCTCCCCTGTGCACTTCTATGATGTGAGCCTGGTGGATGGCTTCAACTTGCCCGTTTCGATGAAGCCTGTTGGGGGTGGAGCCGGGTGTGGAGTGGCTTCCTGTGAGGTGGACTTGAATGTTTGTTGTCCATCAGCACTTGAGGTGAAGAGAAATGGCAAGGTTGTGGGGTGCAAGAGTGCTTGCTTGGCTATGCAATAAGCAAAGTATTGCTGCACAGGGAGTTATTCTGACCCCAAAACTTGCAAGCCTACCCTTTTTGCTCATCTATTTAAGGCTATATGGCTTACAGTTATGCTTATGATGACTCTAGCAGCCTTAACAGATGCAGAGCTCCTAGGTATGTTATCACTTTCTGCCCTCCCCCAGTGTAAAGGAAACCAGATGAAAAAATGAAGTTGAAGCTGTTGTTGCGGAGTTGCAAAGATTATGAGTCATCAGTGAAGAACTGTTTTCTGGATATTTAGTTTTTTCTTGACCTTTAATTGGCATAGTTATGTGTTTTTTAGTGTTTTCTTTTTCTTCTTGGATAGTCATTGTTCTATGTCATCAAGGTAGTTGAAAAGGGTAGATTGATATAATAAACATCATTTTATATTTTTTCTCTTACTGTTGTTGATGATGCTTTGTCATGTATGAAGTTTAATTGATCAAGTTACCTCAGGAATATTTAGTTGTAAACTAGACATTTTACTTACATCAAAGGGGAAAGCAAATATTGGAATCATGTGACCAGTTACTTGCACCCAAAAAAGAGGAAGGGGAAATTGTGCAGCATCATTTGCAATATACATCAAACAAAAACTATGGACAATATACCAAAAATGGAAATGAATATAGAATCTAAGGTTAAACTCTTTCTATCTTTTATCTTACTTCCAAATCACAAAAATTAAACTGCTACATTTGTTTCCATGAAAGTGTCATAAAGAAAGTTGATAATTCAATCCATAGAAGCCTTTGCTCATCAGAATCGTAGCAGGTTTGATGCAATAAAAAATAAAAAAAGAGAATCCCACCATGCTGGGTCAAGTAACATGCACTAAAAAATAGTGTATCTTTTCAGTATGAGTGCGAAAATTAGTCTTCACGATTATTTTTTTTAAGATACGTCTCATGCAAGAGAGTGAAAATTCGTTAAACATTAGCTCCTCTTTATTAGTTGCAAAACTTTTGGTATAAGCCATGTGGTATAATTACTTTCGCATTTGGTTATTCCATTAGTCTCAATCTATGCAGGGCTTCATGTTGTTATTATCACTTTATTTTCCTCTCCAATAATAGATATGTCAAAATAAGGATTCCATCATCTGCAAAGGCTTTTTATGATTTTAAACAAGGAAATAAGAAAAGGAACATCTTCATCATACTACCGTCTTCTTTTTAGGGTATATTTGGTATTATTAGATATGTCCTAGGTTGTTTCATGTTGGAAAGCAGGAAATTCTTCAACATGAGAAAATACTCTAGAGTATGATGAATTGAAAAGAAGAGAATATAGAATAGAATTTCAGATTTTTGCTTTAGTGTTAAGGACGCTTTGCTACATTTATAGTTTAATCTATTAAACAATAGGGATTGGTAACAGTTGGTTGCTCGCTTTGTACGTTTTAAAGGAATTACAAAATCAAATCCAACTGCATTTTTACAAGCTAAGTGCTACATAATACACGTACACTGCAAACGTGCATATTGTACATTGAAGCTTCCAAACAATAAGTGATGTGTATATGTTTTATTTTGTTTGAATGAGTGTTGAATAAATATGTTAGTGCAGTTGAACAAAAAATACCCCAACAGATCCCAACTTTTCTCCCAATAATTTGAGTCACCAACACCAACAGAAATATAATATAAAATTAGTTAAAACTATATTTTTAATCCCTCTAAAATATATGAAATCTATTATTACTGTCTCTATAGAATTGATTAATTTTATGTAAAAATTCAAATAATAACTCTCAACATATGTCATTTATACTTAAAAATGATTCTAGTTTTAATATACAAACAAAATAGTTTGAATTTTTCTTTTAAAATGTCATTTTTAAAAACTCTTTTTTTTTTTGGGAATTCAACAGGCCTAAAAAGCACGAAAAAAGAACTAGACAGAGACAAGACAAGGAGACACAGCTCCTAAGAGTCAAAAAGAAACAATTTGCTTAAAAAAAAACAGACAATTGTTCAAACATCAAAAAATCCTCCACCAAACTACACCCCCTAGTGGCTAAAATATCTGCACATTTGTTAGTCTCCCTATAAACATGATTAATCTTCACTCTCCAATTTGAATTAATCAACTCACGAATAGCTACAATGAGACTCCAACCACTCCAACCAGCCTTATCCCCTTTAATACTAGTGACCACTGCCTACGAGTCCACATGAACTTCAACAACCCTTATACCCTTCCATTTAGCCACAGACAACCCAATGTGAACCCCCTAAAGCTCAGCCATGAAAGAGTTAGCCACCAAACTTCTTAGAGAAATCGCAGATCCACCTCCATGAGAATCCCTGAAAATACCTCCACACCCAGCAATCATATCCTCCTCGATCATGAAATGAACTATCTGTATCTTCAAGCGGCAACCAACCAATCATCGATCACATCCTTAACTGGGTCTGACAAAGAATTAAGAGAAGAAGCTTCCTTAAAAAAAATTCCAGTTTGAATAATCACCTTCCACGGCTTGTGAGGACGAATAAACTTAATCCTAATCTAGTCTTTCAAATCCACAGAAAAGAATAAAAAACGGCAATCAGGATGCACTATATGATACCACACTTGAGCAGCCAATTAAAGGACAGTCCCGCAACACATGCAGAGCTGTCTCTTCAATCTGGATACAGTGAAAGCAATTAGGAGATCCTCCCGTCCACCTAGAAGTTCTTTTTTAGGGTTGGTAAATGATCATGCACCAGCTGCCAGCAAAAAACTCTCACCCTCTCATGGGCCTTCTATCTTCTAGCTGAACATTTCACACACTACCGTAGCAAAAAACAAATTCTTATCAATTTCTAAGTTATCTTCCGTTCATCTTTATTTGTTTACTTGATCTTCTATCATTTTCAATTTATCCTCTTTTATCTCTATTTCTAAATTGAATTTACTAATATTTTTGAAAAAGAATTACTAATAATTAAAAATAACCTTATATTGTGAGAAAAACTAAATAATCTAACCATGTTTATACACAATCAACATAAGCAATCAGATTAAGTGCGGAAAAATTAAGATCATAAATATCTCCATTGCTATTCTTATTTGCTATGAAGATGATTTGCAGTTGTCCGTAAGTCAAGTAATCTGTAAACAGTTTGAGTCTCCAAAGTAATCTGACTTTTGGCTTAATGATCTTCTATGCTTTCACTATCACTCGCTGATGATGTATTGAGAATTTCAGATAGCAAGCACAGGGACCTTGGTCATAGTGCACATCTCCTTTTATAATCTCTTCCCATCAAAGAGATTGTTTTTTATATGCATAAAACGTGAGTTTAGTTGCTAAAAAGATAAGGGATAAGATTAACTGATAAGATTAGCAACAACTTAATCTTAAGAAGATAAGGTGAGTGGACCACCTTATGTGATTTTTTATTTAGTCAATCAAAATAAACCAACATTCTCCCACTTGGTCCACATATCTTATCATACACTTTAGTGAGAAATAAAATACATGAATCATGACGATAGTTCCTCTAATATATACGCGAGTAGTACCTTCCATGTATTACATTGCATTATATTTCTCAAGCCCATCCAAACTTAATTGATGTTTTTTCAGAATAAATAATTGTAGATGCACTCATAAACTGAATGAAAAACATCACAATGGAGTTTCTTAATATCATTCTTACAATGAAAATCACATAGGGGAACCAAGTCCCATCTTTTCCACACGATCCTTAAATTTGAATGGTGGCATGCCCTTAATTAAAGGATCGACAATCATTAATTCAGTGCTAATGTGTTCAATAACCACTGTATTATCTTTAGAACATTCTCTTATGGCTAGATACTTAACGTCGATGTCCTTGCTTCGACTACAATTTTGTTATTCTTAGCCATAAAAACAGCAGCTGAATTATCATAGTATATCTTCAATAGCTTAGAAATGAAATCCATAACTCTAAGTCCAAAAATGAAACTCCTTATCCATACACCATGTAAGGTAGCCTCAAAACAAGAAACGAACTCAGCCTCCATAGTGGAAGTAGCAGTCAATTAAGGTCTGTCTAATACTTCTCCAAGACACAGCTCCACTAGCTAGCATATCCAAAATTCGATTTTCTCGAATCAACACAGCTAGTGTAGTCTGAATCTGAATAGTCAATCACTTCCAAATTTTCAGTCTGTTTGTGCATAAGCATATAATCCTTAGTTTCCTAAAGGAATCTTATCATTTTCTTTGCAACTTTCCAGTGGTCAAAACCTAGGTTACTTTGATATCTCATTAACACTCCAATCGCAAAAGCAAATCAGGTGTTGTGTAGACTTGAGTATACATAAGGCTTTCAATAGCTGAAGCATAAGGAATGTTCTTCATTTGTTCCCGCTCAAGATCATTTTTCGGGTATTGGCTAAAATTAAACCTGTCACCCTTCATAATGGGAGCTACACTTGTTGAACAATTACTCGTTCTAAACGTTTCCAAAACTTTGTTAATATAGGTTTCTTGAGACAAACAATGAACACCTTTTACTCTGTCTCTTGATGCCAATAACGTAAAAGGCATCACCCATATCCTTTATATCAAAGTTCTTAGAGAGAAATTGTTTCACCTCATATAGCAAACCCTTGTCATTGGTTGCAAGTAAAATATCATCTACATATAAAATAAGGAAACAAATTTTGCTCCCACTGACCTTCTGTATATACAATGATCCATAACTTTTTCTACGAGACCAAATGAAGAAATAATGTCATGAAATTTTTAAGTACCACTGATGGGGAGCTTGTTTCATATATATAGATTTCTTAAGTTTGCATACCAATTGCTCACCCTTAGTAGAGGGGAATCCTTCAGGTTGTTTCATATAAACCTCTTCCTCTATGTATCCATTGAGAAAATCCGTTTTCACATTCATTTGTTGCAACTCTAAGTCAAAATGTGCAACTAATGCCAAAATGATGCGAAGAGAATCTTACTTAGATACATAAGAGAATGTCTCATTGTAGTTGATTCCTTCCTTCTGATTAAATCTTTTGGCTATGAGTCTTGCTTTATATCTCTCAATGTTGCTTAAATGAGTCTTTCTTCGAAAAACTCATTTACATCCAATGGCTTTTGCACCATCAAGCAACTGAACAAGATCTTAGACTCCATTCGATGCCATAAAATTCATCTCATCTTTCATAGGATCATACCACAAGTTTGATTCTTTAGAACTCATGGCTCGTGAAAACGTTTCA
>PYAF01003480.1:212479-226798 GCA_007407185.1 Glycine tomentella
AAAAAAAATGTCTTTGTCCTTATTAAATGAAAATTATTTTAAAGAGAGACTCATTAAATAAAATATAGATAATTAAAATTTATTTATATTTAAGACCTAAAAATAAGGAACTTTCTTTGTTTATAGTTGAGAGTCGGAAAAAATAACAGACAGAACTTTAAAAGTAAATAGTTATTGTTATCATTAAGGACTATTAGTACAATATTCAATATATAAATGGGTCTTGTTAATCAATGTGCTTTTGGGATATTAGTTAAGGAATTAAAAAAAAAGTATTTATTGTATAAAATATATGAGAACGTAAAAAAAAATTATGAAAAACATAATTTTATGTATTCCAATAAAAATATTTCTCCTTTTAATTTCATATTAGTATCTTTAGAAGAATGATCATTGATCAAATTTCTAGTGACCACTCATCACTCACCAAACCAACCCATGTAGTACTAGTAATATATATATTTTATACATGTATTTAGTATTTATATATTAAAAAATGCACATTAATAAAATTAATTTTAAAATATTTAATAGGATATTAAATATAATTATATTAAAATTAAGTATATTTTAAAATATATTTTTTTAGTGGATTATATGTCTACAATCATTTTCAGCAAATCATTTTCTCACATATTTTATTTTTATAATGTAATAAGTATAGTTTTATTTGTAACACAAAATTAAATTAATGTATTTTACAAAACTAAAAATAAAATATATGCTATTGTAAATTACATAGATATAAAACATTTTAAATATGTGCATATATTAAATTAAATATATTAAATAATTATTAAATTAATTTTTAAAGTAAATATTTAAAATTAAATAATTGTTTTAAATATATTTTATTTGGTTTTTCCTATTTCTATTTAATAAATATATAAAAGATAATAATAATAATACTAATAATAATTAAAAATAGAAAATCATTATTTAAAAATTCATAATTTTTAAAATGTTTTTGATACAGATGACTAGAACAAAATTAAAATTTCGATGTAACAATGGAGACTTCGACCATTGTGCCACGTTTCAAAAAAGAATTTGCCAAAATGCTACACGAACAGTGTTATTTCCTAAACTGCCACGCGTGTTATTTCGCTTCTCATATCAGCAAATATATGTGAGCTGATGTGGCGCTATTTTCTTGGTCACATATTTTGCTACAGACATCATCGAAATACGTGGTCAATGAGTCAGTGACCAAGCAGAAATGGGTAGGACACGTAGCAGTCACACGTGGATTTCGCTAGGGTGCACAACAAAATATGTGACCAAGCACAATGAACATAATATTATGTTAATATAATATTTTCATAAATATTTAAATAAATTTGTACCTTTCAAATTATATTTATTCACTATATAATTAATTTTAATAGTATTACTATATATTATATTTTTAAATAATATATTTTTATCAAATTAAATAAATATAATGCTCACACACACATATTTTTACCTACAACTTCCTAAATGAATCTATAATTGAAATATGCATATCATGTATCTTATAATTTAACAATCATAAACTAAAACTAAATATCCTCTAACCTAATGTTTCAAATCTCAAACCTATATATTTTTTAAAAACTAAAACTATATAAATAATAGTTTACAAAAATTAAAATATATAATACTAAATTACAAAAGATAAAAAATAGAAAAATACTAAAACAAAACTTACCCGTTATGCTGCACATTGAGGGAGGGGAGTGACAGAGAGAGAGAGGAGTGAGAGTGAAAGTGAGTTTAAGAATGAGAGTGAGGGAGTGATGGATGAAGGAGGGGAAGAAGGGGGAGGGGTTTAAATAGTGGGACATGTAGACGTAATTCGCTGGGGCGTGCAGCAAATTCGTTCACGCGTGACACGTGTCCACAACGACTCTTTTTTTTAGATCGTTGTCAAGTATTTCGTTGGGGCCAAGCGAAATATGTTGCATGCCATGTGGACTGTCCGTTTTTTACCATGTATTTCACTGGTGCCTGTAGCGAATACGTGGCCAACAAAATAGAGTCACATCAGCTCATATATTTCGCTGGTCTAAGAAGCGAAATAGCACGCGTGACAGTATGAGAAATAACACTGTTCATGTGGCATTTTTGAAAAAAAAAATTAAAACGTGACACAATGATCGAGGTCTTATAACAATGTTAAATATTCAAATAAAATTTATATAATTAAATCAAATCAAATAATTATATAAAATTAAAGTTTAGAGCGGACTGTTCAAAAACTTCTAGATAGATAGATTTTGAGTTTTTCACTTTGCTTGGGTAAAACGGATGGCGTGTGTAACGACAGTGGAGTCATAAGAACATGTTGGATTGGTTCGGCGCATTGAGCAGTGTGAGGTTGATGTAGCGGAACGGAAACTTAACGGACTTGTGACGAGAAGTCAGTCACCGTTAGTACCCATCCCTTTCCATGTCTTCTTCGAAGCAGGCAATAAGGTTGCCTCGAGTTACCCCGACAGTGGCAGTTTTGTCATTTTCTTTTCATGCGTGCCAATTTTGGTTATTGACAGGAATTTTGTTTTATTTTCACAATTTTCATCCCTATATATACTAGTATTTTCATAATATGTACCTATATTATAGATTTTATTGAATAAAAGTATTTTTAGAAAATATATTTTATTAAATGATATGGTTTTTCTTAAATTTATATATTTAATTGTTTTCTAAAAGAAAAGTGTATGATTGCGTTTTTGATTAAATTCTTGTCTTTAAACAGTACTATTTAAATTTATTTTAACTTAGTTTTAAATTTTAATACTTTATCTTGAATTATAAACATAATATTTTAGACAATTGGATTTTTATATCATTATAATATTTATCAATTCTAAATTAAATTTATGTTTTATATATTTTATAAATCATATCAATAAAAATGATAATTCTTTATTTAAATAATTTATTTTGTATTTTATTTTCAATTATAATATCTTGTTTCGTTAATTTATTACTAGTATAATTTAATCTATAGCCTTTTAATATTAATAAAACTTATACTTTATTATCTTAATTTATTTTATTAATTTTATTCAGATTTAATAGCACTATGTATAAAATAAAATAAAAAACTTGTTAATTTTCTTAACAAATAAGGGAATGATGGAAGTATAAAGAGATAAACCAAAGATAAAAATAAATAATAGGGTAAAGAGAAATAAAAATAAATAGATTTTAAACTATAAAAAGTGTGCAAGGATAATATAGTTTTTATTTTTTTTATAATGATTCTGAATATTGGTGATAATTACGAACCTTGCCACTCATCTTTGTGGCCCAACTAAGGACGTCATCATCAGCCTTTGTACGGGTCCAACTTCTTTTTCTTATCTCTTTCTCTCTCTTCCTCCTTTTTCTTTTGTTTCAGGTTTAGCAAGACATTTTCCAGCCAGAAAATAAAAGAAATATGATTTAGCAAAACTTAGTTTGGTGGTCCTCCTCCACTTTTATGAAGAATTTAATAATAATAATAATAAATCATGAAAAGATTAATAATGGTAAGAATATTTTTATAAATTGTTATTAAATTTTAAAAATTTATATTTTTAATTGAATTATTAAAAATGTTATAAATTTAGAAATTAAAATATCACTTAAATTATTAAATTTTATAAAAAGAAGTAACATTTTTTAAATATAAAAGTATCTTATAAAATATTAATAATTTTTTTTTGTTCTTGTAACCTAACATCTCTTAAAGAAAAATAAAGTAATTCTGTAAATAAAAGAATAATTCATTTTAATGAATAAATTTATTTAAAATATTTAATAAATATAACTCAATTGAAATAACCATCAAAAGAAAAATCTAAATTCAATTTTCACATAATACAAATTTTTTAAAGTTCTCAACGTTGTCATTAATCTCCTAGGTATCCTTGACTGTTACAAGTGGATTGTTAGAACTTTCTAGATTGAGATTCTTTTTGTTCAATATTTTAGATTGAGATTTAATTTTTAAAATTAAGAAAATCATATAATATTTATAAAAATAAATAAAAGATGCAGTAATAAATAAACAAATAAAAGATTAAAAATTGCATTTGTGAACATTTAATTTTCTTGAATTTATTTTAAAAATGTCAAATTAAAAATATTATTAAAACAATTACCTTTTTTCTTTTCTTTTTCTTTGAAATCACATTTGCAAAAGTGCAAGAAAATAACTATATGTCTAATCAAGACATCAAGTATTGGTTGTTTGACCTCCACAGCATCGAAGAAACAAGCAATTGGTCTTGGATTTGGAGGCTTGATATACCAGGGTGCTATTTGGATAAATTTGTCCACAAATAAGAAGGTAAAATGATTTTTATATAAGTAAAAAATAAAATTAATTAAACTCTTCCCAATAAGTTAAAATTAATTCATACACTTAATAGAACTCTTCTGTCAAAAGAAAACTTTGTAAGAATTCTCCCATTTAACCTTTTTAATAGTTAAATTAAATTGAATAAATTGATTTGAGTTTAACAGAAAAAATTAATTTATTTTACTTTTTCTTTTCTCTAAGTAACTATGAGAACATTAATTCAATCAGAATCCAAAGAAAATAAAGTTATTTATTCTGCTTTTGTGCAACAATTTTCGTATTGTGATGAAGCAATTTTCGTATTTTTTTTCTCCCAAGAGAAGCAATTATTTTTAATAAAGTTCTACATGTTATATAAATTAATATTTTTTTAATGTTAAATCACATTTATTTTTCAAAGGAAATAATTATGTTAAAATCGAATAAGATCACTATATAATTATCTCTATTTGAGAATATTTATGATCTAAAATAGAAAATATTTATATAAATCAATATAATTATATAAATCTTCACTATATATATATATATATATATATATATATATATATATTAGCATGCACTATTATGATTTTAAAAGAAATTTGAGATTTCAATTGTGTAGTTAGCAACTAAAAGTATTCAACTTTGCTTAATCATCGTTAAGAAATACTCGTACAACTAATTAATACGAGGGCAACTACCCGTCTCTAATTGCTAAGGTTTTCATAGATTTTTTGGCTAAAAATTTGTCAAGTGAAAATCATTTTTTTATAGTCACATAGGATGAAAGTAAGGACTTTTAAAAAAGCATTGCATGAGAGACTTGATCCAGCACGAGTCGTCCAAAATAAAAACTCAATTGCAATTTCATCAATTAGTCATTCAAATATTATAATTAAATTAATAATCTTCATAATTGATATATTTAATAATTCAAAGAGTTTATTTCAAATAATTGAGTAATGTTAATCCTCAAATAAATAATCCGCGAGTCTCCCACTTGCATAACATTAATCAAATACTTATGGAATTATTATCAATTACGACAAAAGTACACGTCAATAGTCCAAAAAATTATAAGTTATAACACTGCAGAAGATAATTAATATCTAATAGTGATGTCATAAATAAGAAAAAAGTATAATCGAATAAAACCAGTATCCAATCCCAACAATCAATATAAAAATCTTAATATAATGTAATAAAATATGTGATTATAAAGTAAACCGGTACATATCTCATAAAAATAGAGTTTATTGTCTTGAACTTTCACTCAAATATTAAAATAAAATGAAATTCGTCCCTCATCTTTTGTCACAATACTTAAAAACATAATTCAAAAGTAATAAAATGACAAAAAATCCCTAAAAAGTACAATTTATTTTTCATTGTAGCCAAATTCAAAAGATCGAATAACTTAAATGATAATATTAACATTCTTTTAGACCCTAAATGATAATAAATAATTAAGTTTATGAACTAAAATTACAATACCTAAATTTTCATATCTTACAAAAATGTATTATATTATTACTTTAATCTATCCTGTCAGATGAAAATTTGTATGTTTTGTATCATTTTCCTTAAAATTAAATAGCCTCTAGTATCTATTTTGACTTCTGTAATATGCGAGGAAAATTCTTCGGGCAATTATTTTTAACATTTTGCTTCTTCCAGAAGTAGAAAAGAAGCACACTTTATTTTATTTTTATTGTTTCACTTCTTTTAATGGGTTCGAGTAACTAATGCACCTAATCATTGTCCTTCTTTTACGTTTGGCTCTGTTGGATAAATAGCAACGGTGTGGATAAGCATTCTTTTAGGAAAAATGGCATCAGCAAAGAGACAAATGAAAAAGCCAATCACAGTTTACTTATGTGTGTTCGGCTGTCTTGTTTATAATTAGAAACCAAAGTGGAATATCTTATGCATAACCTTATTACTCGACACATGTCTTTCTGACAATAACATTAAAAAGAACTATGCCTTAAAGTAATGATGAGTTGTGTGCTTACCACTGTCCTTTTCTTAAACGATGTGGTTGAGACTTCACAAGGGAGAGGCAATAAGCCAAGATGAAGGATAACTTGCGTTAGACTGTCCGTACATTTCGTTTAAATTTAAACAATTAATCATAGATATTACTATAAATTAACAATAATGTATCTGTTATTAAAAAGGTCCAAATATTATTATCAAATTTATTACATAAAGAAAAAGAATTTAATGAAACTATTATTATAACTATTCTTTTTGTTATTATTATTAATTATTATTATTATTATTACCAATAAAATTCAGCTATATATTATCATATTTGTCAAGTGTGTGATTTTTTATTTTTTTTAGTTTAGTAAATATAAAATAATTGAGAGATGTAAAATAGTTATGGTGACTGAAGAGTTATAAAAGATGAGATGGAATGTTTTTTCTACTATATTATTAGTGTAATTTTGTTAATATTTAATTTCTGTAGAAGAATATGATTACTGTTTTTTTGTGAAATATTTTCCTTAATCATATATATATATATATATATATATATATATATATATATAGTGTTTGAATATAAAATTTTACTGAAAGAATTAAAGTTTAGTTTTATTTGAACCAACATCATATTAGTTATGTATACTAAACAAGAATATTCCTTTATTAAACTAGGAAATAAGTTGAGAAATGATATAAAATGGAAGTACCCACAATGATGATTATGGATAGGTTATTATTGTGGTTGCGCTCTATATGCTTCTAATGGACATGCTGCTGATTCGCCTACCACCACGACGCCCTCAAATCAGGAATGTTTTTACAGCTTTTTTTTTAAACCTCAACTGACTAAAGACAATGAAGCTTTAAACCTTAGTTTAATCACTATGCAATGAATTTACACTTGGTTGCTGGGGTGTGTAGGTGAGAGAAAGAGTGACAGTACTGTTTCTGGTGGGCACTGTAATTTAGTATGCAGGCCCCATGTGGTGACAACTTGGTTTGGTTGGTTTTTCTTAGCTAGCCTTGACCAGCACAATCAAGAGATTTCATTTGGAGTTAAACTATTTTCATTTTTTAATTTTGATTTCTCACATGTCTCCTCCTTCAAGAGCAATCAAGTTTGAGGTACGGTATAACACTAAATGTGGACTTCTCTTTTAGGGAAGATTTAAACCTTAATTCACCATGTCGTGGGAGACTAATCCCTTCAGCTAAACTCAACTCCTATTTATTCTTTTAATTTTTTTTAAAGGAAACTGATTCAAGTGTCTATTAATTAGCAAAATTTTAGGTATTTATTTTAATTAGCAAATTGACTTAGTAGTTTTTTTTCTTAATTGAAAAACTTGTTTAAATGTTCGGTGAATAAGTTTCTTTTAGTAACTTTTAACATTTTTTTAAAATGCTACTTGAAGTAGTGTTTTTTAAAACACTAGTTTTTAATTCCTATTTTTTTATATTTTTTTTTCATTTTTATCCTCAATATATATATATATATTAAATTTCCTAGTTATCATTTTTAAATAAATCATAATTTTATTATTCTTTTTATTATTTTACACTTTTCAGTTCCTTTAACAACTAGTTTTATTGAACACTTATAATTTAATAAACTAATTTTTTAACTTTCAATTACTAGTTTGCTTTCCAGTTTTTAACTCTTTCAGATAGTTTTGCTAAACATAATCTTAGAGCCTTAGACTTTGTTTGGGAGTTAGGAGGGGAAGGAAGGGGAAGGAAAGGGAGGAAAATGAGAGAAGTTCCTTCCTCCTTGTTTGAGAGTTAAAAATATATTAAGAGAGGGAAATTGAGAGTTAATAATATGTTAAATGTGAAAATTATATAATTTTTAAATGTAAAAATATATTAAAAATATATTTTAATATATTTTTGAATTTGTAGTTGGGGTAGGATAGTAATTTTAATTACTTTTCTTTCTAAAAATCCCAAATTGGGGGAACAATAATTTTTAGGCTTTGGAGGATTTCAGAGGAGTTTTAAAAATCCCCAAATCCTTCTTCTCAAAAATTAAAACTCCCAAACAAGGAGATGTCACCACCTAAACCTTTCCCTTCCCTCCCTTCCCCTCTAAAATTTCTCTCCCAAACAAAGCCTTAGATAATGATGTCACTCTGTTTCATCTAGATTTTGCAAAGTGATGAAGGAAACTCATCTTACATTTTTTTGTTAAGGGTGGAAATGGAGTTAACATAATTTATAGTATTAGTTGGGTGCCTTTCTTTTAATCACTACTACATAAAAGGTATTCAAGGTCGGTTATTTGGACCATACAAAGTCGGTTTCCAAACCGACCTTGTCTCCGACGACGTTAAAAATATTAGCGAACAACGTCAGTTTTATAAGGACCGACTTTGAAAATTTTTTATTTTTATTTTAAAAAAAATAGTCTTTTCTAAGTCGGTTATTTAAAAAAACCGACTTAGAAACTTATATATACAAAGTCGGTTTTTTTAAATAACCGACTTTGAATCTAATATTTCAAAAAAAAAAATGAAGATTCTAAGTCGGTTGTTTTAAATAACCGACTTTGAATGTCATATTTTTTTTTAAAAAAAAAATATCGTACAGGACCGAACCTGAATCGCGAAATCAAGAGGTTATAGTGGTTTCGATTTTGTTTCTTCTGCTGCTGCGGGTTCAAACATTTGGGGCTTTTTATAAAAGTGAAGGAGAACCACCATAGCAAACTAAAATGGTTTAATGGCAGAAGAGGAAGAGAGATGGGATTCACTGAGGCAGGGAGAGAAAATAAAAAAGAAATGAGAGAAAAAACGGGAGAAGGAATACGGTGGTTGAAGGTGAGAGAGGAGAAAGAGAGAAGAGATGAGAAATTACCAGACAAAAGCAGAAGAGGAAAGGAAGAAGATGCAAAAGCGAACAGCCTAAAGCCAAAGCGGTGGTGGTGCGGTGGTACGGCGCAACGGCGGAGTAGAATCGACGGCCGGAGAAAGGAAAAACGAAAAGAAGACAAAGAGAGAAAGAGAGAGAAGGAAGGAAGGAGGTTTGATTTTTAATGTGAAAGAGAGAATGTAAGGTTGAAATTTATAAGGTTGTTGGAATTTCAAATTCGAAATTCAAATTGAAATTTGAGATTCAAATTGGCGCTGAGCGAGAATGGCTGAGGGAAAAGCGAGAATGGCCTATATAAAGTCGGTTGTTTTAAATAACCGACTTTGAATCTAATATTTCAAAAAAAAAATGAAGATTCTAAGTCGGTTATTTGAAATAACCGACTTTGAATCTCATATTTCAAAAAAATAAAATAAAAATGAAAGAAAAATCGTGTATGGGCTTTCAAAGTCGGTTGTTTGAAATAACGGACTTTGAATGTAATTTTTCAAAAAAAAAATGAAAATGAAAGAAAAATCATGTATGGGCTTTCAAAGTCGGTTTTTTGAAATGACCGACTTTGAATCTTATATTTCAAAAAAAAAAATGAAAAGAAAAATCGAGAATGTGCTTTCAAAGTCGGTTATTTGAAATAACCGACTTTGAATCTCATATTTCAAAAAAATAAAATAAAAATGAAAGAAAAATCGTGTAAAGGCTTTCAAAGTCGGTTTTTTGAAATAACCGACTTTGAATCTCATATTTCAAAAAAAAAAATAAAAATGAAAGAAAAATCGTGTAAGGGCTTTCAAAGTCGGTTTTTTGAAATAACCGACTTTGAATGTAATTTTTCAAAAAAAAAAATAAAAATGAGCGAAAAATTGTGTATGGGCTTTCAAAGTCGGTTGTTTGAAATAACCGACTTTGAATGTAATTTTTCAAAAAAAAAAAAATAAAAATGAAAGAAAATCGTGTATGGGCTTTCAAAGTCGGTTTTTTGAAATAACCGACTTTGAATGTAATTTTTCAAAAAAAAATGAAAATGAAAGAAAAATCGTGTCTGGGCTTTCAAAGTCGGTTTTTTGAAATGACCGACTTTGAATCTTATATTTCAAAAAAAAAATGAAAAGAAAAATCGAGAATGCACTTTCAAAGTCGGTTGTTTTAAATAACCGACTTTGAATCTAATTTTTCAAAAAAAAAATAAAAATGAAAGAAAACGGTGTATGGGCTTTCAAAGTCAGTTGTTTTAAATAACCGACTTTGAATGTAATATTTCAAAAAAAAAAAACAAAAATGAAGTTAATTTTTTTTTAAAAAAAATATGTAAATCTTTCAAAGTCGGTTATTATAGAAACCGACTTTGTAGAGGCTTATACAACGACGGTTAAAAAAAACCGACTTCGAAATGCGAAATCAATTCAATTATTTACAAAATTGCCACTGACCTACCTACCAAGTCAGTTTTCTTACAATCGACTTAAAATAGACGACGTTAAAAGTAGCTACTGTAATAGTGAATAAATCACTGAATAAATAAGCATTTTCAATTAGGAACTACGGATTCATGTGAGTACAATCATGGGCAAATGGGAGAAGTTTTTTTTGGCTTTGTGGGTGGTGGGAAGCGTAAGCATTTCATTGTTTTATGCTTGCATACATTTGATCGCAAACAATTACTTAAATTAAAAAATAAATAAATATATAAGCTGAATGTTTGGTGATCCAAGTTGACCAACCTACTTTTGACCTTATTTTACGCCCTGCCTGTTCCACCTTCTTTTTTAGGTATAGACTATAGTTGAGTATTGAGTGGCCCAATTTCTTGTCATGCCTCAATTACCCAAGAAAGAACCAAGGCATGCACTGGTAAGTGATAACTTTAGTTACTTTTACTCCCTCTTTATATAACGGCTTGTGTTTGGTTTCTTATTTTGTGATTTAAACAAAACAAAAGGTAAAATAGGTTCAATTATATGAAGAAACAAAAAGCCTAAAGAGGTGATCCCATACATTCATCAGACTTTTCCATCATGTTCTTTTAACAAATACCCTTCACTTAAAAGTACTATCATCGAGAAATGGATTTCTTACCGTTTTGTTTATTTGTAGGTAGAAATACCTTTTTGGAAAGAAAAAAAAAGTATGACTACAATATGAGATTTGAATCTATAATTACCTTTCTTTTATGAATGGATTGTTCAATTACATTTCTTTTATGAATGGATTGTCCAATGACGTCGATTCAAGTGAGACATTTATAGTTTACAATATTTACTTCGCCAAAACAACAGTCCCCCAAACCTTCTTCGTTAACATCCTCACAATGTCATCTCTCTCATAGTGACTTCTCCTTTGCTGTGAATATTTTCGGCGAATCAAAACACTCTCCAACAATGTTTGATAGTTACATTGGAGAATTAACCACCGAGAAAGAAAGGGTAGGGTTCAGGTGAAGCAGATCAAGAACAAAACAAGCCAGAAAGAGCCGTTTTCCAAGCGGAGATCGGGACCTCTCAAGAAAGCACACGAAATGAATTGCTTCCCATCAACTTGATTAATAGGTGTGCACACCCTGTATGCCATGCGCTTCTTTTCTTCAAAATAATAGTATGTCATCCATCGGCGACTTCTATTGATAATTGCACGTTTCTAGTTCCACTCACTACATTCACGTTCCTACTTATTCATTATTTCACTTTTTCTGGAGCCCCCCGGATTCATTCTTAGCTTCTGCGTTTTGGGTTCAAAGATGATACCTTGTTGCTAACTACTTTGTTAGATCTGTACTCTAAAACCAGTGATCTTGATGATGCCGCAAAGAAGGTGCTCTCGAGATATTGCTTTGCAGAATGTCGTGATCTATGGATCGACACAGGGAAAGGAAAATTGACCAAACAATTCTATAACATTGATTAGACATGCCCGCGGGATCCGAATCCGGACAAAAAAAATTTCAGCAAAATCATTGAGACAATTGTGCGAGTCATTCTTGTGTACGACGCTTGCGGCACTCTGAATCCACTATATTGCGAGGTTTATATAATGTGTATTCATTTATGGTGCATTCAAATCTCTATTGTATCCATTTATATTCATTTAATAAATCATTATTCTTTTTAGACAACTAATGTTTTTTTTACCAGTCAAGCACGTTTCCACGTTATGAATATATAAAAAAAAAGTATTGTTTGAGTTGCTATACATTTTTTGAAGAATTAAATTAATAAAATATAGAATATAAATAATTTTCAAAAAGGTAAATTAAAAATTTAGTTTTTAATTATAGGTAAGAAAATATAAAATTGTAATTGTAATAAAAAATACTTTTTTATATGAGTAAATTAAACTTATATTTTTTGTATTTTTTTAGTTGCACCTGATACATCTCACTTTTTATGCATTATTTTTATCTCATTCTATTAACGTCATTTACTAATGTCAATTGATATATATGAGGAGAAGAAATTGTTTACTAGAATAAAATGCACTTACACCTCTTGTGTTTTTTTCAAATTACACTTGATACTCATCCATTTTTATACCTTACTTTTACATGACAATACCAGAAACCAGACACAGCGGTGATGGTGGTCGAAGATACGGTGAGAGACGAGGAGGTGGTGCAGGTGGTTTATGGTGATGGTGGCGACAACTACGGTGCCGGCGATGATTACGGTGGTGGTGGTTGTTTCGGTGGGAGTGAGTGCACCCAGACGCAGTGTTGGTGATTTAAGATGACAATGAAAAGGAAGAGATGATGTTGCCGTAAAAAACGGAGGAGGAGGAGAAGGTGGTGGTAAGTGAAGAGGCATTGTTGAAGAAGATAAGGTTTTATAAAACTCAATATGTGATTTTAAAGAAAAAGATTAAGGTATTTTAGATATAAATTTTTATTAAAAATCATGTGATCAACATGTGTCTATATTTTATTAAATTATTAAACGGTATTTAGGAGAAAGGAGGTATGAATATATGAGTTAAACAATTAAGAAATTTTTTGTTGGGTGTAAAAAAGAAGGGATATAAATGTAATTAAGAAAAAAACACAAAGGATACAAATATAATTTACTCTTTTTATGTATGCATAATAAAGATGTAAATGTGCTTGACTGGTCAAAACATTAGTTGTCTAAAAGGGATTATGATTTTATTAAATGAATAATTAATGGATACAATAGAGATTTGAATGCATCATTAATGAATACACATTATATAAACCTAGCAATACAGTGGATTCAGAGTGCCACAAGCTTCGTATACCAGAATGACTCGCACACTTGTCTCAATGATTTTGCTGAAATTTTTTATCTTTGCAGCCATGGTTATTGTTCTATTCTCATTTGGTATGTGGCCAACTTGACATCAAAATTGAGATTTATTTATGAAATAATTTTTTATTGCGTAATTTCCTTTACTGTTCTAAGTGCCCATAAAACGCAGGTGTGAGTAGCAATCAGATTTGTCCTGGACAATGCGAACATTTTACTGATTGCAATGCCTACTGCGTGGCCCACTACCAAAAGACAGGGAAATGCATTGTCGCACCTGAAGTAGGGTTAATTTGTTGTTGCTTCTAACATGGTGAACAAATTTTTTAAGTAAGAGTTTTCTTCATATGGTCGTAAGCAAGCAATGTAATTTTTGAATAATCATTAGCTTCATTGGCGGAAATAAAAAGTATCGTGAGAAGCTGAGTTTAATCCATTTTACTATTGTATTTCAGGTAATAAGTCAAATTAGTTTATGAAATTATAAGTGTATTTTTGCAATAACTAAATCTCACTATTTTAGTTCTTATTTTTACAAATGTTAACAATTCAAATGGTGCTTTTTTTGCTGAATTAAAATGGTATTGATTAGAAACATGAAAAATCAAAATCATTGTTATTTAATAGTTTTGTGAATTGGAATAATGTTTTTTATTATTTCAAAGATTAAATTAATAGCAATATTTATGATTTAGGAATTAATTTAGTGTATTATTTATTATTTTCCGCTGTTTTACTCATCATAGAAAATATGAAAAAAAAATTATCTTCCATTTGTATAAAGATAATTTGTCAAGATTAAAAAGAATTCATTCATGTCAAACAATTGGATAGTAATAATAATAATAAATAATTGAATTAATTATAACTTTTATAATATATCTTTAC
>PYAF01003480.1:226898-243919 GCA_007407185.1 Glycine tomentella
TATTATTAAAATAAATAAATGATGCATTAATAATTAAATATAGAATATATTATCAGAGTTGACTTAATTACCTAGACCCAATCATATATTATATATTTGATTGTTTTTACTGCAAATAGTTGATTGTTACCACCATATTATTAATTATTAATAAAAATAAATAAATAATGCTTTAATGACTAAATATATTTCTTTGATGAGAATTAATGACTAAATATTAAATATGTTATTAAAGTTTACTTAATTGTTAAGACTGAATCGTATTAAACATTTGATTGTTATTATAATATTATTTATAAAACAAATAGATGACACATTAATAATTAAATATTAAATACATTATTTTAATTTTGTCTTTTTATAAGATGGATGTATGTATGAGACACAACCGACCTTGCGTTTTATCTTCTATTTTATACTTCTCTAAAAAAAAGCCTTTTATTTATAGAATTATGAATTGAGAATTAGTAATTTTATATTTTGTAAATTCAATTTTATTAATCAAATTGTGTTTTTTAATAGATAAATCTAGATATGCATTCTTACTTATCCGTTATTGTTTGTTTCAGTCACATTAATACATTTAGTTTAAAAGTTTTAAGTTCAAAAATAATTATTTATATAGTAATATATGATAAAATTATAGTTAATTGAAATTTGATTGATATATTAAATATTTGATTATTTTTATTAAACATATTTGATTGCGTTAATGGTATTTAATTGAAAATTAATTAATTTATAAAGTATATTTAGTTTCAAAATTAATATAATAAAAGACATACTACCATTTTTTTAGGTGAATTAAATCAAACAAATTTTAATCATTCTACTTGTGATTTTATTCCCTTTTTTATTTTCATTTTTAATTACTTCCAACAAAAAGATATCTATATAAAATTTGACAAAATTATATACAATTAAGAAAATTATCATGAATATATATTTGGTTTGATTAAATCGTTAAATCTTATATGAATTTCTATTTTATTTAATACATTAATTAAACTCCACTTATGTGTCGTTGCATGCATGGTCTATCCCAAGCTAGGATAAAGGAAGAGAACTGGCGTCAGGAATTACGAACCTGTCATAAAAAACTAACTATTTTGTATGTGATGGACCCTTACGATATTTCATTGGGGCATTCCATTCATAGCGACACGTTACATTGGACTCCAGGTGTATCGAAAAATGAGTTAGGATCCTTGCCACAAGGCAAGGTGCTACATCGATCCCGGGATGTAATGATAAGTGAGCTAGGATCCATGCCGAAAGGCAAGGCGCCAAGTCTTCAACAGGATTTGGTGACAAGAAGGCAAGGGTCCCAACACGACATTCATTCACATTTTCATTCACAGGTTCATTCACATTTTCACTCAGATGTTCATCATATTTTTACTCATAGATTTATTCACATTTTCTATTCTAGGTAGGTTCCAAAACTGTATCTTTTGTTCTACTAACATACATATGAATATAAACTAATTTTTGACTCTCAACAAACATTTTCATACATCATGATCAGTCTTAAGGGGAAGAATCTCACCACTAGCAGTACGATAAAACCACAAAATAAAAGGGTGACATGGTGACAAGTATTAGTCATTACCAATGTCGTTCACACAGTCATGTGCGTCAAATATTCCAAACTATCAGGATCAACATTGTTTACCTCACTTGGTTTGCCCCGTTGGTCCGTAAAGTGGACCAAAATATCTACATTGTCTGGTTAAGGACTCATGTATTCCAATTCATCCATTATATTCTTGTATTCCCAAACATCAATACTATTTTAATCAACAACAATAAACAACCAATTCATCCATTGTGTTTCTTGTGGTTCCAAACATCAACATCATTTTAATCAACAATAATAAACAAATTATTTTAAAAATCATAAGTGATCCCAAAATGATCCCCCATTGAAACCTCATTCAGAAATATGCAATAATAAACAATCAAAATTAAATAAATAATCTTAAAAAGTAACATATTTACAAGGTCCAGTGGTCACTTATAATCAGAATCCTAACGTAAACAAAAATCGTGGAACAGGAAGAGAAACAGAGTGCTCGTGAACATCGAAGAGGAAGACAAACGAGGACGCTTGTGAACGTCGCGATCTGGAAGAGGAACAATGGAGAACTCGCGGACTAGAAGAGGAATGATGAAAAATATCTGAACGATGAAGAGGAATGGAATGTGAACGTCATGAGAGGAAGATGAACTTTCACCCCTTAGATGTTGAAGAAGAACTCGCCAACAAGAGGAAGATAAACGCGAATGATGAAGAGGAACATGAACCATAGATTCTTAAACTAATTGGGAGGGGATAATTTGGGTTTTACAATTAAAATATAAGGGCAATTTTGTCTATTCATATATTCCAATTGACGTTAGTTAATGACGTTAGCAGAAGGGGGTAAAAGTAATGTGAAAAAGGAGAGATATCATATGAAAATTGAGCAAAACACAGGGGATGCGAGTGTAATTTACTCTAATTAATAAGGCACAAAACTTTATTGTAAGTAAACATCTTTACTTATTTTTTATTATCCCAAATCAAGCTTGGAAACAAAAATAAATGAATTAAATTAATTTTTTTAAAAGAAAGTCAAAAGGGAATATGTAAGATATCACTAAAGTGAAGGAGATCCTATTTAGGACAATACTCACAATGATAAAACTGATTTTTTCAATTAATGTTGAAGTGTTAACACCCTTCCTTTTTCTTCTTATTCAATTTTTCATTCATGCATTCATTTATAGGTTCAATCATACATTCATTCACATTTTCACCCACAGGTTCATTCACATTTTCACTCATAGATTCATTCACATTTTCACTCACATGTTCACTCACAGGTTTATTTACATTTTCTATTACAGGTAGGTTCCAAAACTTATCCTTTATTCTACTAACATACAGATGAATATAAACTGATTTTTGATTCTCAGCAAATATTTTCAGCACATCATGATCAGTCTTAAGGGGAAGAATATCACCAATAACAGTACAACGAAACCACAAAATAAAGGGTGACATGTTGGCATGTATTAGTCATTAGCAATGTTGTTCACACACTCATGTGCATCGAATATTCCAAACTTATTAGGATCAACATTGCTTATCTCATTTGGTTCGACCCGTTGGTCCGTAAAGTGGACCACAATTGCCTGGTTAAGGACTCATGTATTCCAACTCATCCCTTGTATTCTTGTGTTTCCAAATATCAACACTATTTTAATCAATAATAATAAACAACTAATTCATCCATTGTGTTTCTTGTGGTCTCAAACATCAACATCATTTTAATTAACAGTAATAAACAAGTGATTTTAAAAATCATAAGTGATCCCAAAATGGTCTCCCATTGAAACCCCATTCAAAAATAAGCAACAATAAACAATCAAAATTAAATAAATAATCTTGAAAAGTAACATATATACAAGGTCCAGTAGTCACTTACAAGCACAATCCTAGAGTGAACAGAAATCATGGAACAGGAAGAGAAACAGAGTGCTCCTGAACATCGAAAAGAAAGACAAACGGAGACGCTTGTGAATGTCACGAACTGGAAGAGGAACAATGGAGAACTTGTGAACTGAAAGAGAAATGATGAAAAACTTGTGAATGATGAAGAGGAATGAAATGTGAACATTGTGAGAGGAAGATGAACTCGCATCCCCTAAGACTTTTGTCCAACATTGCAAATCATGTCCTCTAATCAATCTTCTATGTCTATATCAACGTGCTCAGTTTAGGACATTCTTGGCATGTCTAACAATTGACCATGTCATATCCATCTTGTATAACTTGGAATAATCCCATTGTTGATAAGATGTGTCTTTATGTCATTTAGTACACGTCATCTCCTATTCCCACATTTATCACAAGGATACAAATGTTTCTTACCCATTTCCTGTGCATTTTGTTGAGCAAATTCCAAAAACTAATCAACCCCATTCTCATACTAGTTACTAATGCATGATGCTTTCATCCAACTTTGATCCATCTTTCCTCTTCTCTGATACTCGCAAAGTTATCCCATGCATGAACATCTCATTTTTTTCCAATAACGTGTGGTCCTATCCCATTCAAGAAGAGTTTTTTTTTTTTTTTTTTTTTTATATATTTGATTTATACGTGAAGGTTGAGTTTCTTTTGTTGAATTTGATAAAATTTCGGTAGTATTTTTCATTGGTCTCCAAGTACATGACATGAAAGTAGTGACATCAATTCCACCACAATCAAATATGCACTAGGAGAACAATACAAAATACAATTAACTGAAATTTAATCAAATTTAACAAAGGAGATTTAACCTCTACGTATGAATGAAGTATAAAAAATTAACTTTTTCCAAACTGTTTAAACGGACAATTCAAGATTCAATACAACGATTAATCCTAACTATCCGTATTAATCATTATATTGAATCTCAAACATGAAACAAAGATTCACTCATAATGCACATAACTTTAATATAAAACAATACTCAGACATCAACAAACACGCTATAAAACATTAAGTTTAGGATTATGATACTACCAAACACAAATTTTATGAAGTAATTTTAGATTTGTAACAATCACAGAAATGTCACAAAGAGATACGTACCTTAGAAGATGCTCACTGACAAAAACAAAGAGTGAGATGATAACAATAATATGTTATACAAAAGTTAAGAGTCACAGAAGTTGAATGTTGCATGTACCAACAAGACACAATAAAAGAAACAAAGAAAAATAAAATTTCAAATCAAAACACAAACTATACCTCAACAAGCAAATGACAATTCCCTTAAAGAGGTAAGAGATCCAACCATAGATGACAAAGTAGTTAAATTGCAGATAAATAATATTAAATAAGTAAATTACATGAAGAAACAAAAATCCTGATCAACTTGAAACATAACTAAGTAAATTACAGGGATAATATTGCAGCAGTACTACTGTGCAACTGTTATAAAGAAAATAATTCAAAGGTATTTCCTAGTGCCATTTATATTAGGAGATAAACTATAATTACAAATATTTTTCTTGCTAGTATAGTTGCTTGTGCCATAAACTATGCAGTTATGCCACTCTTTTATTTACAAAAAGCATATTACAATGTGACATGTCATATAACTATGCTTAGTGTCTTCCTAAGATTGAAGGAGCAGTTGGATGCCAAACGCTAAGTGGGACGCTAAAACGTTTCCAAACAATTCAATATGGTTTAATTGGAACTCAAAAAAAAAAAAAAAACATGAAGAAAGGTATCTGCTTAATGTGTTAAAAATGTGTAGCAGGCTAATATATTTTTAATAATTGAAAATGGTCTTCAATTGACACTCAAACAATTAAAAACAAGTCATATGCTTCAGGTGTTTTGAAAATGTGGGTCATAAGTAATACTAATTTAGACAAGTAATTGGGGTTTTCTAACTTTTAAAATATTATGTTGGAACAAAGCCTTTTTAAGCAGTGCAATGCACTCATCATCACAACTAACAGTATTGTGGTCTAAAGATTTACACTTAAGTTACATCTACCTTAATTAATCATTTTAAATTCCAATCGAAGGAATGCCTAGAACAACAATGTAATTCCGTATTTACACCCATTGAAATCAAAAGTTTATAAACCAAAATTTCAAACCGACGAGGAGAAGGAAAAAAGAAAAAGATCTAGAAACCTTCTCATTCAGATAAACTTTATCTACTTGATCAATTGATCCTACAATAAATAATGACTCGACTCAAACTGAAGTCCCTAAAACTAGAAATAGTCTAGTATGTAGTGCATTGCACATAAACATCTTTCATTACGTAACAGCCAGAAAACCATAAACAAAATAGTCACAACACCTCCCTGAAATAGGATATCATTGTTGCCTAAACTGCACATATATTAAATATAATAGATAACACAATTTGAAATCCATATTTGTCCCTTGATGCCTTTTCAGCCACTTGAAAACTGTCCTACTCCAATCAATTATCTAGGAATGTCAAATCTTTCTGAGATATAGATACAAAGTAGAAAACCAACATAGGTGCAAAATGAATTTTACAATTAGACTAACTTATCGAAATTGAACACCTTACTGGAACTAGAGAACAACAAGAGACCCATTTGAAGATTGGAACCTAACCTGAGTTTTAGACCATGAGAGGTCACGCACATCATGAAGATGTCCCTGGAAGCAGCAAACCAGTTTTCCAGTAACCGCAAAGACGACCTACAATACCAAATTGGATAAAAAAAGTAAACAAGGCCACGAGAATTAAAGCAGAGGTACTTGGAGTTCTGTTCTGGAGAAGGACTTGTGAGTTTCCGGCTTTTGCCTAAATAAACTCAAGTTCAATTGTTTCTTTTTCTTTTGCTATAGATTTTGTAGTTTTGAAATTCCTGATGTGTAATTGTTTACCTATAAGGTATGTGCTTTGTCATCAATGCTATTAATCCAAATTCAATAACATTTGCATTGGTTATTGGATATGACAGAGGTTCTTACCGCAGAAAAGGGCTGCGCAGGGTGGATAGAAGGACACCGTGAGACATGACTCAGACAACGACGATCATGGAAGAAGGCGAGGGGCTGAGAGGGTGCGAGAATGGAGACAATTTAGAGTGCTAGAGGCAGGCAAAGAGAGGCCACGAGAGAGAGAGAGAGTGACATTATGTATGGTCGCAAGGGTGAAATTGTTTAAGCACATTCAAAGATGGTTTTTAAAAACCGATTTGAATTCTTTGAGACATTTTGTTGTGCAACTATATCTTGTAATGATTTTCACATAAAGGTCATGAGGATCTTGAATCCACCTAAACCTAAGTACACCCATTGCTCTTAAGTTGTTTTCCTTTGACAAATCGATACCATCCAGGCCAACATCTATATGTCTTTCTCTAACTCTTCTGATAACACCACAAGCTTGCATTCATAGTTAAGCCTTCGTTCATGCTGATAATTGATTTGTGTTTGGTCCAACAACATAATTGAATCAACATATCTAGAAGGAATACCCTATAATAAGAAGGTGCTGGTCAATCAAAAAATAGAAATAATTGAAACAAAATTTTCAAACTCAAAGACAGAAAACACAAACAATTAAAAGAAAATATCTAAAAATAAATTCACACAATATTCCCCCTTGCATTGCACCAGTCAAAAACCTGGATAGTGTTGTTCCTTTGTTCACATGTTGAATATTCTAATGTCAAAATGATTCTGTCCAATATAGTGAATCACAACCCAACACAATGATCTATGTTTAACTTATAAAATCTAGTTATTTTGAATGCTCTAGTTTTAAACTTGGAACATTCATGCTTAATTTTGTACAATTTCTATCTAGTTATAATACATTGCCTGTTAGCAGATAATAAAAAAAAAGTAAAATAAAATATTTAAAATTTATATAAATTAACCACAATAGATCACTATCAAATAGTAAAACACATACTATAAAATAGGATGATCCCTACCAATCAGTACAAAAAAAAAAACAAATTATATATATTTTATTAAATAGTTTTAAATGCAAAGCATCCTAATCCTAAGTCAATACAAATATATTAAAAGGCTAAAACTTTAAATAATTTTTCTTGCATTTATATAAATGCCAAATTTAAACACATTTAAACACATTTACCAAAACAGATCACTCAACAAAGATTCATACATTAATTCAAATTCAAATTATATAAATGACAAATTTAAACACATTTACCAAAACAAATCACTAAACAAAAGTAGCAGATTATAAAAAATATTATTTTTAAATAGTATAGAAATGCAACAAAATAATTCTAATTTAAGAATACAAATGAAGACATTTGTGGGCTCCAACTTTCTCTCACAAATCCTGAACCATTTACGAAATCTTGAAACTTCTCAGTTGTCATCCTAAAATAGAGAGTAGATAAACTCTTGCATGTGGGAGTTGTTCAGTGGCTCACGTTACCTTTTGTGTCCATGGCATAGGCAGGACCTCAACCAAATTTTCCTCTCCGCATAGGACTGAAATGTATCAGTCTTTATTTCATCCTATATGAGAAACGTATACCAAATTAAAACAATTTAATGTACTTATATAAACATTTGAAACTATAATTCATAGAAAAATAATAATGGACCTTTAGTAGAGACAACTGGAAGCAAAAGTCCTAAACCATCTATTCATTCCATCCATGTTTGATTACACCATTGTTACAAAAAAAAATGTGATGCTGAAGCAAAAAAGATGCATCTACAAGATTATGATTCAAAGGTATGGAATACAAAAGATTTTTTTTTTTTTTTTAAATGTCAATGAAGAAGAAGAAAATGTGATTTTACCACCCTGTCATGCCAACAAGTCTTACTTTGAAGAATGTTCCAAATTTGTTGTTTATGTAAAAAAGAAAAAAAATCAGGTTGAAAGGAACCAAACTCAACTGATTAAAAGTTATAAATAAACAAAATGAAACCCTACTCTCTTTCATTCATAAATGCTCATGACTCTTCAATTGCCAACACACACACACATATATATATATACCCGTAAATAATACATGTTTAAATTTAGCAATTACATCTGTAATAATTTTTGAATATATATTGATAAATATGTATTTTTAAATTTAACAATAACATTTGTAATTTTTTTCAAATAATCTCAAATATAAAAATGTTTTTATTCGTAATTATTAATGAATAAAAATTAGTATGTTATAATTATTTTATTTTGAGCTCTTTTGAAATATGAATGACAATACTAAAGATGCATAAAAAAACTGAAATGTGTGAATTAAAAACGAAATTAAAACAAATAAATACCAATTTTTAAATGATAGCTTGTTTTTAAGTTGACAATATATTGTATTGGGAAAATAATAATAATATTATTATCAAATCATTTCCATTTGTTATATTATGTTTATGCTTATAAATCTTATTAATATAGTAATAGGTAAACTATATATTAACAATTTTTACCATTCCTAAATTCTTTGATATTGAAAGTTCAAGAATTTACTATATATATAAACGGAATACTATTAATGCTAATAATTGAGATGCATTGACAATAAGTATCAACTTAAAAACCATAATTTATGCACACGTTAAAAAAATACAAACTTAAATGTTAGGTTGAATGTTTTTCCATTCAATTACTAACTTAACCTCCATTTATTAGGCAAAATGAAATTTATAGAAATGCCTCACTTACGTCCTTTTATATATATAAAGATTTATTTTATTATTTCAGCTTTATTTTATACTTCAAGATATTGATATTGCCAGATAATAAGTTTATTTTATTTTATACTTTTTAATATATAATAATTGAAAATAAAAATATAATTAAAACAATTGATCTATAAATAAAAACTACAAGTGTTAAAATAAAATTATAAATATCCAAAATATATTATTAATAAATTAAAATTAAAATTTATATAAAAATATTACATAAATGTATTCTTTTTTCTTTTTAAATTTTCTAACTAATTTAACAAATAGTCTTATCAAATATTTATGATTCAATAACTTAATTTTTAAACTTTCAACTACCAATTAATTTTGTCAGACATGATCAAAGTCTTGACAAATTAAATCCAATCATCTAACAAAATAAATGAAGTGATTTTTTTATTCAAAATTAACTACTTGTTTGACGGATATAGAAAAATTATCGAAAACATTTAATTTATAAAATCACAACTCTCATTAAGTTTTGATATTTTTTTATATGTAGGGATAAAAACAACAAGAAAGGAAAATAGTTACAACAAACTAACTACCCCTTGGGTACAATGTTCCCAAAGCATCCCCCAATAAACAAGTAGACAAGTCTACAGGGCCAAACAACTAGATTACAAACAAATCCGTTGAATTTTCACTCAGCTTAGATATAGAGTCTGCAAGCTTATTTCCTTGTATGTACACATGATGTAAAGAAAAATACCACCCTAAGGTAGAGAAGGCTCTGATCTTGGAAATCAAAGGAGCGTATGGATGAAAGATAGGGACTCCATTCACTCAATTTTTTATATAAAAGGACAGGGGAAGAGATAATAAATGCAAAAAAAATTATATTCATTCACCATTGATGATTATGATTATGTTCATTTGTCGATAATAATTAAGAAATTTAATATTTTCTACATTCTAAAATGACTGATGTTTAAAGTTGTTTTACACAAAATAAGAATAGGTGTTGGCTTTGGAAGGGAAAGTTGAACATATCATCCACCATGTGCATGTATTTTTTTACAACGGCTAAGATTTGGACATTTTGAAATCAATAGTCAGGTTTCTTTTTTTTTTCTTTTTTTTTTTTCTCTCTTTTTCTCCCTTCCTTCCCTGATTTACACTTTCCACTTCTTGTCTTTTCACCCAAAACCATTGTCACTGCTTCACCATTCTGCTATAACCAACAATAACCCATTATTCCTGACTTGCACTTCACCTCTTTTCATTTCCAATTTGTGGTCGAACCCCGGTAACATTGGGATGGCTCTAAATGTAGGATCTAGATTTGAAACTTCAAGAAACAAAGAGAAACAAAGGAATAGAGTGGAAGGTTGACAACATTGTTTTTGAGGTTGTTGGATAACGCTACATCAATAATAATAATAATAATAATAATAATAATAATAATAATAATAAGAATGAAAGAATGGTTGGGGTAAGGGTTGGGGTTGATTGCATTGTGGGTTTTTTGACATAAAGGGAGTTAAAATCTTTTTTAATTCCCGTATAAGATCGTCTATTTTTTATTTATCGTTTGGAGTAAGTCATGCGAGGTGACACTACTTTTAAACTAGAAGTTGTGACACTATTTTTAAACCAGAAGTTGTGACGTGCAACACTACTTTTATTTTTTTTAATTTTTAAGAGAAATCATAAACTTATATACAACTTCTCTTTTTTTTTTCCTGCTAACTATTTTTTTTTCAAAATTTTACTCAGAAGTCGTGGAGTAGATTATGACTTTAAAATCATAAATGACTTTAAAGTCATATCATGAAATTTCTTATTTGAAATTTTTATTTTTAATAAATTAATTTGAAAGTCGGAATGGAATTTACGAATTTAAAATCATAAATGCCTTTACAACTCTTTGGACAACCAGGAATACTATTGCATTTATATTTTAATATTATATTAACATTCATATACTGCAACACTTATATTTTAATATTATCTTAACATTCATATACTGCAACACGTTTAGAATTTGGATGCGGCTTTCAACAAGTTATAATATCTTGGTTCCTTAGTATAAAAACTAATTGATTTTAGAGTTTGTAATTAATTTGCCTTCTTCTTTTACGGTTTATTTTTTAAAAAAGAAATATGTAGGAAAACTAATTAGATTTTAATTTGGTAATTAATTTGTTATGGCTTTTCTTTATTTATATATATTAAGGGAATTAGTTTTATATTTGTATGTAGGATTTGATAGATTTTTTTTTAAAAAAATCTGTAGGAAAATTAATTGTTTTTAATTTGTTATGGCTTTTCTTTATATATATATATATTATGGAAATTAGTTTTATATTTATATTTAGGAGTTCACATAATTTTTTAAAAAAATCTGTAGGAAAATTAATTACCTTTTAATTTGGTAATTAATTTGTTATGACTTTTCTTTATTTATATATATTATGGGAATTAGTTTTATATTTATAATTAGGATTTGACAGTTTTTCTTTTAAAACATGTAGGAAAATTAATTACCTTTTTATTAAATATTTTAGTTATTAATGGTTGTATTTTATTAAATTTGTTAGCCAATTTTGTGTTGTTGGTTTGAAAATTTTAATTTTAAATTTAAAAATAGTTATTGTTAAATTAAATTTTTTTGCCAGTATTATTTGCTTGTTATATATGAGAAAAAAAATATTTATGTTGATTTTGTTAATTAATTAGTATAAATATAATTATGATAATTAATTATTTGGCACACTAATTGTAATTAAATTTTTAACAAAATTTGAAATATGAACACAAAATATAATTTGAAAGAAGTATGATTATGAAATAAAATTAAAATAAATTACACTGATAGTAAAGAAAAATTTAATAATGGGATGATGTCTCATAACGAGTTCTTCTTGAAACGCGTCTTGGTCTTTCCTCTTGTTGCACTGGATTTATTGACGGGTTTGTTCTTCTTGTTCTACCACCTCTTCCTCCTCTTGTTCTAGGATGATCACGTGTTTGTATTTGTTGTTGTTGAGGAACATGATCATCACCGTGGCCATCATCATCGTCATTATCATCATCATTATTGGTGATGGTGTTATCATCATCATTATCGTCATCGTCATCACCTATGTCATGCATTTTAGTAGGTAATGAAAGATGATAAAAAGATGTTGATGGTGATGGATTGTATGCTAATGGTGAAGCGTTGAAAGTAATACCAAACCTCTGTGAGAGTCCTTAAAAAATATTTGACATAGAAAGACCTTGAAATGATTGTTGAGGCACATATGTTGAGAACCCAATATGTTGTGAACTTTGTTGATAACCTTGAGGCATGTATCCAGCCAATTCGGAAGGTCAGTATATACAACGAGATGGACTAGCCAATTCCAAATAGGCCAAAAAAATGTTCATTGTGTAGAAGTGAAGGACACAATCGTCGTAACTGTTCATACAAGGAAGTTGACAACTAATATTATTTGTACTTTTTTACTTTTCTTTACTTTGTCATCTTCATTTGATGTTCATTAATCTTTTTGTGAAGAACATTTAACTACTGTTATTACTAAAATTTTATTTGGTATTAATATAACAATTATTATTATAATAAAATTTTAACATTAGGATACCAAATGATTACTTAAGATTATGACAATTGGCAAAATTAATAAACAAAATCAAAATAAATATAGCATAATTCATATTTTACAAGTTAAATTTATTACCAAACTATTTTTATCCAACAATAAATCTCTACAAATTTCAATTTTAACATTACTACAACAATTTAAAATTAATTAAAATATTAAACATAATTCAACATAATTATAACATTAATTACTAATTTTTTATTACAATGATTTATAATTATATACAAAATATTAAATTAAATTATAATTAATTAATTACACAAAAAAATATTATATATAAAAAGATGTAGTTCAAAGTATTAATTAACAAATAAAATATTATTCAATATATTTAAATAAAAAATCAAAAAATAATTCAAATATATAAACAAATAAATAAATGAATCATATATATATATAGGAGGCTGTAGTAGAGAAGTCGTATATATAAAAATAACTTTAAAGTCGTTTTTATATATACAACTTCTAAGTGTCCCAATTTTTTTTTATAAAAAAAACACAATACGACTTTAAATTCGTAAACATTTTTACGCCTTTTGAGCGCAGTGAAGTCGTAAAATGATTTACGACTTCACTTAAAAAAAATACAATTTTGGCTTAGAAGTCGTGCCATGTGACATGACTTACCCCTAAATGGTAATTAATTTTGGTACTACCCCCATATGGTAATTATGCTTTTTTCTAGCCCCATACAGTGATAAAGCTTGCATTGTGTCTGCTGGAAAATACAAGATGTTGATGGCACCTAATTAGAGGTGCAATTCATGGACTGATGCTTCTAAAGTGTGTTAAACACACCTAATTAAATTTCCTCTCATAATTGTTTGGATCGGTTGAAACTTTGATGGAAACTCTCACAATTGACTTATTGGTGTGCATATAACACACTCTAGAATCATTAATCCACTATCTACACCTCTAGTTAGGTGTTTGCGGCTAATTTTTATAACAAAAATCAAACGAGAGTTCCTAATTGAAAAAAAATAAAAGTTTAGGAACTCAATTAAAAAATTTTAGGGATCTAATTAAAAATTAGGTAAAAATATAAGGACTTGTAGAATAGTTAAAACAAAAAAAAAATTACAACATTCTTTACATAGAAGCTAAATGTATAGTACATAAAAAAATAGTCAAGACTTGATAAAAGAAGGTCTTGACAAATTAAACCCAATAATATAATAAAATATAGGATAGGTTATTAATTACTTTGAGAATAAGTTTTCTATAAAAACAATAACTATTTTTTTGACAAATATAAAAATAATTATTGAAAACACTTGGCTTATAAAATGATAACTCTCAATCAATTCTTGATATTGTTGAGTCTGGCTGCGTCCAAGTCACATTGGACTGTACCAAACAAATTAAATCCCTAAGGTTTTAATGTTAACAAAGTACAAATTTATGCACTAACCTTTCATGCTTAAGTTACAAGTTCTTTTTATCTCTATGAGATACAAGCATAAAAGCATGAACAAAAAAGCTCCGGACGATAGGCAAAGTATCAATCACTGGACTATACTGCTTCTGTGTCCAACCCTGAGAAGATAAGTGCTTTTGCACTTGGCTCGCAATACAAAAGCAATGGAACTACTCGATCCTAAAAAACTGAAAACAATCACAAGAAAGTAACATCCATAAGCTTAGTAAGAAACTCATACCATATCGCATAAAAGGGAAGATTTCAATTGTCTTGTCTTGACATTCTTAATTCCTTTTGTCTTATGTTGTTATTTCCTTCGATTTGTATGCTAAAAGTCAGCTCTGAGTACTAGGGGACACTGGAAAACTATATTTCTCTGAAGATATACTATAGAAAGCATTTGTGGTACCCACTTTTCTCTCTACACAGTAGCAACCTCGTGTTAAGCGTCAAAGCTATTAGACAATGGCTAGTTGGGATCTCTCAACGGATCGCAGCTCTAAAGTCTATATAAAGCCTGAAGATGTTCGTGTAAAGGTTGGCAAAAAATAAGAGAATATTCTAAGACAAAAAGAACAAGTGTTGTAACGCTATCAGTCCATTGGGCGAAGGAAACTTGAGCAATTTGAGTGAATCTTAGATTTGCTAAGTAGCAAGTTTCATTTTATTCAAGCATCCGATGTAAACACTCTTTGAGTGATTTAAATACATTTTCTATCAAACATATATTATTTGTGAAAGCCAGAAGTGGCTTACTGACAAAGAATACTTGGGTATTAATCTCGGGGGGAGATTAAATGTGGTGCCAAGAGTGTTCTAGAGAATACTTGGTTGTAATCAAAGATTTGATTAGTGGAACCCTTCAAGGTTTGAAGGAGAACTGAACATAGCCCAAGAGTTGGGGTGAACTAGTATAAAACCTTTGTATTTTCATTACCACTTTGTAATACCTTGAATTTTGAGCATAGGATTAAGCCTGAGATTAAGAAACCATAATCATGCATTAGGAATTCTCAAGGAAGCCTAAGAGAAGTAGAAAACAGATTCGAACATTTGGCACGACCCGCGTGGGGTCTGGCACGACCCGCGTGGGGTCTGGCGCTAACCGTGCCGAAGGCTTGAATAAAGGCAATACTTTCGGCCTTCTGACGCTATTAGCGTGGACATGACGCTACTAGCGTGGCTGGTTCGAACCTGTGGCGCTACCAGCGTGGGATATGGCGCGATTAGCGCGGGAAGCTTGAATCAGGCCAATCCTTGCGGCCAATTCACGTGATCCGCGTGGGTATGGCGCTAATGGCGCGGGTTATTCGAACTATGGCGCGATCAATGCGGCACCTGGCGCAAACCACGCGGGACTTTCAGTTCAGTTTTATAAATAGCTCATTTGGACGAAAATGAGGGAGAAAAAGGAGAGAGAGAGAGGGAAGTCATTGATGGACCTTGGAGCTTTGTATCTTCTCCATTTCTCATCTAAACACCTCTGACCCAACTGGGAAAGTGTTCAGAGCCTCGAGATAAGCTAGTGACCCAACTTTATTCTCGACAAGAGGCTGTAAACGGCGAGATCGAGATTTCTAAGGGAGTCCTTCGAATCGAAGAATCAGAGGCGAAGGAGGCTTTGATTGAGCAATCTACCTTAGGGAAAGTGATTCCCTGGTGTGTCTGGACTACACAGAGGTAAGAAACTCGAGCCTTAGCCGTTGATTCTGTGTTTGGGTTTTTGGTTGGTTTTGAATACCTTGAGAGGTGTTTTTGGAGGTGTTAGAGTCGTTATTAGGCTTGGACTCTGTAGAGTTTTATGCTCAGAGGGTTATTCTGATGAAGTTAGAGCCTTGAGTCATCATTATTGATGAAGTTTGATTTTGGCTCTGAGTATGTATGAGCAGAGGTAAAAGGCTAGTTATATGGCTAGTATGAACCTTAGAGCAGTTGACAAAGTTACTCATGAGTTAGTGTGGATGTTGTTTGCCAGTGGGAATTGGTGATAATGAGAAGTTTGGAATTAATCTGTATGAGCAGGGATATGCTTTGATCAGAGTCTTAGAAGAGGCTATGAAGCCTTGTGTAGGCTGAGTAGGATCTTTCTAAGAATCTAAGAATCACTTGTGAAGTGATTGTTATGAGTTATGTGGAAGGAATTGTGGTTTCCTTTCGATATAACGGTTTAGAACCGTTACTGATACCTTGTGTTTTGGTTCTGTAGGACGTGAGCTTGATAGTGCTAGTGGTGGTGACCACGAGGCCGGGAGAGTCGGTATTTTGCCTAGAGCAGGTAAGCTCTTGGTTCTTGTTTGTGCATCCTTTGCTGTGTTCCATCATTATCCTATTAGGATGATGGTTCTGTGTAATGTTATACATATATATGTGAAAATTATGTATGGTTTGATTGATTGCTGAATGTTGTATTGTACCCTGTGAAAGGGAATTTGATGTACATTGATATGTGATGCTTGTTCTGTGAGCTACGCCCTGAGATTGGGTGGTTGATATGTATGGCTATGGTTTGCCTAGCTTATGACCTGCATGGTTGATTGTTGCATCCTATTGTAGTAAGATAGATGACATGTGATTGAGTAAGACCTGATGTGAGATGTTCCTGTGATATAGACGTAGCCTCCCGAATGGAGATGTTCCTATATCTACAGATGTAGCCTCCTCAGGCAATTGTATTGAGATAGGTAGGAGATGTTCCTGCGATATAGATGTAGCCTCCTGGTGGAGATGTTCCTATATCAGCAGATGTAGCCTCCTT
>PYAF01003480.1:264330-276822 GCA_007407185.1 Glycine tomentella
TTGTTTCTTCCATTGGTAACACTTCAACTATTTTACTGCATTTATTTTAATTTCAGTTTTACATTCAACACTCAACACAATTCTCCAAAAATATTTTCTTTTTCCTTCCAATCATTTAGACTTAATATTACTGTGAATTTCACCCCAATCCCTGTGGAGACGATACTCTACTTACCTACTTTTATTACTTGAAATGAGCGGTGCACTTGCCGTAGTGTGCGTAATCTCGCAACAGTTATCAACATATCAAAGAATCCAATAATGCACTCAAGGACCAAACATATTGAGATAAGGCATCATTTTCTCAGAGATCATGTCCAAAGAGGTAATATCAAAATTGATTTCATTGACACTCATAATCAATTGGTTGATATCTTTACTATACCATTGTTTCGTACACGGCAAGTGCACCGCTCGTTTCAAGTAATAAAAGTAGGTAAGTAGAGTATCGTCTCCACAGGGATTGGGGTGAAATTTACAGCAAGTTGCAATCAATGCGCTTAGAATTAAAGAGAAATTATTTGTGACGAATGTGTTGTGTGTTGAGTGTTTGAAAGTAAGAACATAATTTAAATTACAGTAAAATGATTTAAGTTGTTACCAATGGAATGAATGATTGTGGTCAGGCACAATCCCTAATGTTCCCTACCTCTTTCACTTAACTGGTTTATCAAGTTTGATCACTCAATGATACATCTTTCCAATTTTAGTAAATCCTAATTCCTTAGCAATTTAACCCTTTAACAACAATCCTAATTCCTTAGCAATTCTTCTCAAGCTTATAAAAGACTATATCATAGGGGTTGCTATTTCCTATTGCTTAGAGAATAAATCTTTTCTACTTTAGTTAATCCCTAATCCCTTAGTGAATTACCCTTTAACTTGAATCAAAAACCCAATCCCTTGGTGAATTCTATCAAATTAAGCATGTAAAAGACTATATTATAAGGTTCTGCAGCCACGCATCCCTATCCCTAGGTGATGAACAACTGTTATTTTACTAAGGTCAGAAATTAGAATCCCAACGTCCCCATTGTGAATCCTAACCCTCAATACCTAAATAGAATGATCAATTCTAAATAAGAATAAAACAATAAAGAATAGAGTAAAATAAAACAATCAAGAATTCTCATTCAATACCAGTCAAGTTACAGAGGAGTTTACATTAGTTCATGGCCTTCCCATAATACAAAGTTTAGCCTGCCATAGGCTTCAAAGAAACCAAAGCTGTCAAATAAAACATGATTCTGCAGTGGCCTAACCTTGATCCTTGACTTCCAATGATTTCTAAGCCTTTGAGTGGTGTCTAATGGTGTGTAGAGTATATTCTTCAGTCCAGAGGCCTTGTATTTATAGAATGGTTTAATTAGAGTAACAAAGCCCCTTCCTGTGCCCAATTTCGAACCAAATCTTTTTAAATCAGGAAACAGCACCTTCGCAGCGCGGATCGCGCAGGTTGTGGCGTTGATCGTGCCACAAGTTCGAATTCATGGTGCTAGTAGCGCGGGAGTCCGTGCTGATCGCGTGGATAGCACGCATCAGGACTGCCTTAAAACCTTCTGGCGCGGATGGCGCTGGGCACCACACTGATCGCGCGGGAGCTTCGAATGGATGGCGCTACTAGCGTGAACATGGTGCAACTGGCGTGGAGTTTTTGAGCTGAGCACTGTATTTGTGCATGTGGCGCGACTCGCGCAGATCCTGGCGCGAACCGCGCGGGATCCTTGACCTGCTTTTCTTCTTCTTTTGCCTTATTCTCCTCCTGTCCGGCCCTGAAACGCATCTTGGTAATGAAATGAGATATAATCAAATATAATTAACAAACTAGCCTATAACTAATCTAATTCCTAATGATTTAATCGAAGTATAACCTCAAACTAGCCTAAAACTAAGATGTGTTTGCAACACATCAACCATTGGCTAGAGATAGATTCTATGCTCTTAGAAATATCTAGGAATCTTGGATGAATCTAATCTCTGTTAGCTTGAATGTTGTATGCCTTTTCATGTGAAATTATTTGTCAATTGAATCCTTCATCACAAAAACTTAAAATTTCCAAGTTATGCTGCATAAATCTTGTTATATCTGATACTTGCTATGTAATAATCGATTAAGTGTCGTATTAATCGATTAAAATCATTAAAAGCATGATTCATAGGGAAATTTGAGCTTATGTAATTGATTAAATAAACAATATAATCGATTATTCTTCATAAAAACTCTTTTTCAAAAAACTGAATGTTTCTGTAATAATCGATTAAGAGTCGGATTAATCGATTACACTGATCATAAACTGTTTTACAAAGTGAAAGTTCACTGGAATAATCGATTACAGTGAATATTAATCGATTAAAATACTGAGAATCAATTTTTTCAAAATTCACAACCTTATGGAATAATCGATTACTTGTTGGATTAATCAATTACACAAGCTTCTATATGTTTCTGAAATTCAAACCTCTCTGTGATAATCGATTAAATCATAAAATAATCGATTACACTTTGTCTTCTACCTATGAATCTTACAGAAATAATCGATTACGTTACGAATTAATCAATTACTATATCTATAGAATGTGATTTTGCTTACGAATTAATCGATTACACAAGGAAAATAATCGATTATTCATGAAGTTACTGCAAAATTTGACAGATTTTCTTTGAAGTTGTAACTGCCCAACTCCCACCTAATTCAAATTTAAATCCTCTACAGTGAGTTAATTCATTCTAACAGCTCCTTAATTTAAAATTCAAATTATTGGAGCCTAAAAATCTCTATAAATATAGCCTATTGTGAAGGAAGAAATCACACTTACCTTCATTCTTATCCTTCAATCTTCTTTGTGTCTTTCTTCTGTTTAAGTCTAGTTCACTCTGCCCTAAGTATGTCTACCTCTAAGAGAATCAAAACCTCTAAGAGAAAGGCTGGTGAAACTTCTAACCCCCTTCCTACTAATAGGTTAGATCTTTGGTTCACCACAGAAAAAGACCGTATGACCTATCTCCAGTTTAATGCCACAAAAATAGTATGTTCCCCTAAGTATTTTGAGCTTGACTAGTTTATTAGGGAAGGCTTTCAATTTCCTGCCCAAGTGAATGGAGTGCCCATGGAAATCACCCATGAGGTGTGGGAGGCAGTAGCTGGTATCTCCTTTGAAGGAGAAAGAAAATTTGATGAAAATCCTGAGGGTTATAATAGGGTAGATACATATAGGGAGATGCTTAGTGATCCCCAAATGAGATTGAAAACTAGGCTAGGTACTGGACCCATGACCCATGAGGATAGGCTTCTGCACTACATAATTACTTATATCCTCACACCTAGAGCCACAAACCATGCCCAAGCAACAGATGAAGACCTACAATTAATGAATGGTCTCAAGAATTCAATTCAGATGAATTGGATTCTCATTCTTGAGGAGATCATGTTGAAGTCCAAAAGACTAGTAAACTACCCATTCCCTTATGTTGTGCTTGTGTCTAGATTTATAGACTACTTCCAAATAGATGTCTCAAATGAAGTAGTGGACCACACAAACTCAAGCAACAGTCTCATCAAAGACAAGCATCTCAACAAGCTAGGAATGATCAAGACATCACAAGGATGGCTGGCCAACAAGCTGTGCCTGAACCTCTTGCTACTGCTACTACTGTTGGAGTAAATGCTGAAGAAGATGAGGAAAGGGACCCTGCTCAACCCCTCTACACCCAATTCGAGTCACTCATGCTTCAAAAAATGGATGGCCTAATCATCATGCATCATGATTTTAGGGCTGAAACTAGTTCAGCTTTAGAAGACATTAAGGCTAAGCTAGACAATATTGAAGCTACTATTATGTTTGAAGGGTCTGAGACATTTTAGCCTTTGTAGTTTTTTTGTTTCTTCTATTTTTTATGCTTTCATGTTTTAATTTTATTTTCAACAATTGTAATGGTTCCCTCACTTATAAATATATCCATTTATGTTTCTCTTGTTCAATATCCGATGTGCTTTACATGTTTTTGACTTTGATAAGCCAAATAGGCGGAGAAATGATTGATTTGGTTCATGCTCTGCAGTACACTCTGTTCTACTCTATTTTTCTGCACAATTTTTGCCCAAATCTTATTTTGAATGAATTGTCAAATTAAGGGGGAGCTAAGTGATAAAAATTAACCAATTAAGTAAGATATAAATGTAAATGAATGCTGGATTAATCAACAGATGCTTTAACACTTGTTCTTGGCAAAGAGATTGAATTGTTTTCAGGTTTGCAAAGCTCAAGTTTTCCTAACTTTGGTTCCCTCAATTAACTTCAAGTCCAACATATAATCAATCAAGAATTTGCCATGCTCAAAGCCAAAAAGGGGGAGATTGTTGGATATAGGGGGAGCATCATGAAGAGTGGAAGACTTTGATTTAAGAAATAGTTTTGAGCTTTCAACATGCTTGAAGTGCCTTGAAGTTTTGTAATTGATTCAAGTGTAAGAGAAAGGTAATCTGATTGATCCTTGCATTGCAATTATTCATTCCTCATTAAACTTAAATGGTTTTCATTAAATCATCAAAGGTTTTATCTTCTTTGTTAAGATTTGAATCTGATTAAAAGGTTTTTGGAAAAATGTTTTTCTTACTGTTTTAATCGATTACTTAATGATATAATCGATTATTCTGTTCTTCATTCAATCTGGAAAAACCTTTATGAACAAATTAATTGATTACCTATCGGATTAATCGATTATTTGACCTTTGATTGAAAATAAATTGCTTTGTTAAAGGTTTTAATTGATTACTTACTTAGTGTAATCGATTACATAGTTAAAAGATTATTTTAAGCCTTGCTGTGATAATCAATTACCATATATCAGTAATCGATTACATAGTTCATTTGGTAAATATCTGTTTTCTGATTTAATCGATTACCAAAATTCGTAATCGATTACACAGTTCATTTTGTGAAACATAACTTTCTGTCTTAATCGATTACAGCTCAGGTTAATCGATTATTTTGCTCGTTGCTGAAACCCAAAAAGCTTCTTTAACATTTGTAATTGATTAAGTGATAATTTAATCGATTACATAATAATTTTAATCGATTATTAGACGTGTTTAATTGATTGCAGTTAGTTACAAATTCTGTTATAAATAGGTTTGAAGGCTTGGCTTGTTTAACAACTTGACCACTTCGTATTTCTGAGTATACACAAGCCTTCTAAGCAATTCCTAAGTGATTTTCTCAGTGTTTTTACTTCTTGCTTCATTCAAAACATCAATGGGTCTTTGAATGATTCTTGAGCAAGATTCTTTTCAAGGTTAAGGAAAAACATGTTCTGATTTAGTTTGCTTCTCAACTTGATTTGGTAATTCATGTGCATAACATTCATTGGATCATCAGGTTGTCTCTCTCCTTAATCTTTGTGTGTAAATTTGGTTCTGAATTTTTGTTGTAATTGGCTATTGTAAAGTGGGTTCTTCTTGCTTGGTTTTAGAGAAGGGTTCTCTAACTCAAGAACAGAGTAGTGTTCTCTGGTTCTTGCTCCTTAGATTTCTAATAGGTTTTAGATTTCTATTATTTATCTAGTGTTGATAAAGGGGAGGTTTTTGTAAAAGCTTGTAAGAACAGAAATTTATAATAGTGGAACTCTAATCTAATGTTGATTAGAAGAAACTGGATCTAGTTTCAGTTGTGAAGTGAACCAGTATAAATTGCTTGTGTCTTTGTTTCTCTATCTCTATTACTCATCTTATTCATTGGTCATTGATTCTTTGATTCATATTCATTGTTCAACAAGTTCAATTTTGATATATTTATTTCTTGGGATGAGTTATTTGATTGAGTAAATTGATTTCTTGGTTTTGAAAGTGATAAAGATCCTGAACTCTGATTTGATTTAGTTTTTAAAATACCAAGGTTTTAACCAATTCACCCCCCCTCTTGGTTATCGTGGGTATTCCTATTATTTTCAAAAGTCAAATTTAAGGAGTTGATCAACAACTTATATGCTCATCTTGGACCTTAGGTTTTTGTACCAAAACCTTTGCTTGTTGAAGTCACTTCCCAGCCCATAGCTGAAGACGCCCTTGTAACGGTCAACACTTCCAGTACTCCATGAGAAATAACTCCTTTGACTGCCCTTGATCCAATGGGTGTTTCTAAAGAGAGGATTCAAGAAATGTTGCGCCTTCAACAAGCCAACCTGGAAGAAACTAGAGAAAAGGTTCCTTGTTGAACGCACGAAGACCAATCTCTATCGATCAAAAACACATCGAAAGCTTCGCTCAAATCCTTCAATGATTCTATGTTGTTCAATATGAACATGCTTATGCAACAAAGGTTGTCTCCCACCGTCCAACCACCCCCGCCACCTCCAGCTACAGTCCCTGGGTCTACATCCACTGCAACTCTTGTGTTCGGGCCTCCGCCTTCACCACCAAAGTCACCACCATCCCATCCTCCACCTCTATTCGCTGAGAGTTGGTTATCACTTCCTTTTTTCTCTTCAAACCGATGTCTTTTGATAATGACAAAAAAGGGGAACATAAAATAGGAATCTTGATGTGTTAACACACTTGTACTCGTACGCTATTTAATAAAACAAGTGTTATGGTGATCACATATGTGTATCTGTCATTTTTTTTTACATTTCCCTACATATATGCTATGATACAATGTATGCTCTGATTTCATATATGCTATAATTAATATGTATATTCTCTGGCATTTGCATGAGGTAATGAACTCAAGGAGAGTTTCATTTATCCCCACATAATTGCTTTAATTATGCAATATTTGTTCTGATTATGCTTTTTGAAAGATCTCTTTATACTCCAAAAATTAAAAAGTTTTTTTATTGTCAAAGGTATATTCCTTAGATACAGAAACCAAGAGTCAGTGGTGTGCAATAATACATCTTAAGTTGCTCTGATACTCTGATCTTAATCTCCCTACCTTATCATTTTAGTAACAAAATTTATATTGTTTGTCATCATCAAAAAGGGGGAGATTGTTCAGTCTCGCTGCGTCCAAGTCACATTAGACTGTACCAAACAAATTAAATCCCTAAGGTTTTGATGTTAACAAAGTATAAATTTAATGCACTAACCTTTCATGCTTAAGTTATAGGTTCTTTTATCTCTATGAGACAAGCAAAAAAGCATGAACATAAAGGTTCTGGATGATATGCAAAGTATCAGTCACTGGACGATACTGCTTCTGCATCCAACCTAAGAAGACAAGTACTTTCGCACTTCGTTCGCAATACAAAAGCAATGGAACATTTACTCAATCCTCAAGAACTAAAATAATCACAAGAAAGTAACGTCCATAGGCCTAGTAAGAAACTTGTGCCATAGCGCATAAAAGGCAAGATTTAAATTGTCTTGTATTGACATTCTTAATTCCATTTGTCTTATGTTGTTAATGTTTCTTTCGATTTGTACACTAAAAGTCAGCTTTGAGCACTACGCTACACTGGCAAACTATACTTCTTTGAACATATGCTGCAGAAAGTGTTTGTGGTCCTCACTCTCTCTCTACACAGTAGCAACCTCGTGTCAAGTACCAAATCTATTAGACAACGGCTAGCTAGGATCTCTCAATGGATCAAAGCTTTGAAGTCTATATAAAGCCTGGAGATGTTTGTGTTAAGGTTGTCAAAAAACAAGAGAATAATTTGAAACAAAACGAACAAGTGTTGTAACATTGTCAATTCACTGTACGAAGGAAACTTGAGCAATTTGAATGAATCTTAGCTTTGCTATGTTAGTGAGTTTCATTGTATTCAAACTTTCTATGTAGACACTCTTTGAGTGATTAGAATACATTTTCTATCAAACATATATTGTTTGTGAAATCTGGCTTAGTGACAAAGAATACTTTGGTATTAATCTCAGGGGAGATTAAGTGTAGTATTAGGAGTGGCCTAGAGAGCACTCGTTGTAGCCAGAAGTGGCTTAAAAAATACTTGGTTGTAATCAAAGATTTGATTAGTGGAACCCTTCAAGGTTTGAAGGAGAACTGGACGTAGCCCAAGAGTTGGGATGAACCAATATAAAATGTTTGTGTTTTCATTACTGCTTCTATATAACTAGCTCTTTTCTTTAAGTCAGTTTTACACAATCATATCGAAGTTTTGTGAACTGGTTTTCTAAGCACAAAGTAATTTCAAACCCCTTGGACTAAACCCTTCGTCCATTGATATCTGTTTGAGAAAAGCTTTTAATAGTTTTCGAAAGAATAAGTTCTATCCTTTACACTATTCAACCCCCATTTTAGTGTGTTTTAGGTACTTCAAATATAAATGGGTAAGGAAGACACACTGAATGTAAAGAATTTATGTTCATTCACCATTTATAATTATGATTATGTTTATTTATTGATAATAATTAAGAAATTCATTACTCATTCCATTCTATAATTTAGGCTTTGTTTTACTGAGTTAGGATTGAGTGGTGCCAACATAGTTAGAATCACTTTCTCTAACTGGTTTATTACAAGCCTTTTCTAAAAAACCAATTTTACTAAAACATTCTTACTTTCCATAAATGCATTATTTGTAACTATTTGGTGATTAATGGTTGCGACCAATGTGGCAACCCCAACAAACTTCAATCAACGCTTACACCATTTTCTCATTTGTGCAAGTCTCTACATGTCAATCCTTCATGTATATAAACTTCCAAATTGTGTTCGTAGAATTACGCTTGTGGGTTCTTGATGGAATGTGATAAGATTGATTCCAAACTGAGATGTTTTGTTTGAGGCGGTAATCATAGCCACTGGGTGAATTGTCTGTTGGATAATTTTCGCTTTAATGCTTGGCCCAAATCCCTATGCACTGAAAAAGGAAAAGTTTGACTTGGACCCAATTCCCAAGGAGCTGACCTCGGCCCATTCCCATTTAGGGTGCTGAAATCCCTAAACCTAATTCTTCTCCATAAATATGACATTTATAGATGGAGGCGATGACAACGGTTGGAGCAGAGATTGAGGGAACCGTTTTTTGAGAGTTTGAGGGTGAGAGTGTCTCCGCCTTTGAGAGCCTCAAGTGACATTCTTGAGTGCCTATTTTGAGCAAGCCTGTGTGCTTTGTATTTGAGAGATTCCTAGAGAGAGTTTGAGTGAAACACTCTAGGTTCAGTTGATTGTCGCCATTGTTGGAGAGCTTTAGTTAGCCACCAACGTGGTGTACTTTTTATCCTCTGTAATCTGTTTTTATTATAGTGGATATTTGATTCTGGACTTGGTCCCGTGGGTTTTTTCTTTTTCACTTTGAAGAAGGTTTTCTCCCATGTAAAGCTATATTGTTCATGTGTTTTTCTCCATCTCTATCCTCATTTTGATCTGTTACATTTTTGCATTTTGATTTGATTTGTGTTTGAGGGTATTGAAGGCGCACTCCGGGCTTTACCCAATAGAGGGTATTGTGAGAACATCCCAGTTCCTTTTACCCAACAGAGGTATCAGAGCTCGGTTCGACGGGTTCTGAAGGAGACGAGATGGAGACCAACGGTATCACTCATGATAGTGATATGTTCAAGTTGATCGCGGATAACTTCCATTACTGGAGATCGATGATGGAAGATCATCTTATTTGCAGAGATTTGTATGAACCCATTGTCCTGGAAGAGAAGCCGACTAGGAAAACAGACAAGGATTGGGAGATCCTGAGTCGTAAGGTGGTGGCCACGATCAGGAAATATATTGACAGAAGCCTCTTTGAGCACGTGGTTGAGTTTACGAATGCCTTCAATTTGTGGAACAAGCTAGAGTCCATGATTCAGAAGAAGACTCCCAGGAACAAAGCACACCTGGTTCGCCGGCTTGTAAAGCTTGAATACAAGGACGGCTGGTAAAGGTATTGTGAATCAGTTAACCAAGGCCAATATGAAGATTGATGATGAGATGTAGGCTTTGTTGTTACTGAGTTCGCTGCTAGAAAGTTGGGATACTCTAGTAGTGACCTTGAGTAACTCGGCTCCAGAAGGAAAGCTGACGATGGATGTCGTGATAGACATCCTCGTGAATGAAGAAGCCAGTAGAAGAGAACGGGGTGTATCCAGCACGGTGGAGGCTAACGTTGCTGAGAACAGAAGCAAATCCAACTTCCGGGGTCGTAGCAAGACTCGGGGTCGTGACTAACGTGACAAGTCCAGAGTGTTGATTCAAGTGAAGTCAAGCATCAATGAACAAGACACAAAGGTTCAAGGTTTTGGACTTTCAAACATGCTCAACGGAAATGCTCAAAGGAAAACTTGAAGAATCAATTTGATTAATTGTAAAAAGGAAGTATATGATCTGATAATCCAATTGAGCACATCATGCATTAATCATTCATTTAGGATCATAAGATTAAATGATTAAGTAAAAGCAATTCATTACAAAGGCACTTAAGAAGCAATGTTTTTGGAAAAATAAAATTGCAATATTAGTAATTGATTACAAAGCCAATGGAATCGATTATTCTGTTCTTCGTGTCCTTTAGAAAACAAATCATGATCATTGTAATCGATTACATATCGGTTTAATCGATTACTAAGGCTGTTTATGTAAGATGGAACTCTCTGTCTTAATCGATTACATGAAATTGGTAATCGATTACATGCCTGTACATGCATACTTAGAAAAATCACAACTCTCTTTGTCATTCAACTTGAGAATCATTCATTGTTCATTCATTCTTGGATTAGCAGGTGATATATTTCCTTTGTCTTTGAAGGTGTAAACTGTTCCTTTGAATTTCTGTAAAGATTGGTCTATTGTAAATGGTTTTTTTGCAAGTGTGAGATAGTGTTTCTCTAGAAGACAGCTGAGTAGTATTCTCAGTGTGGGTTTTGGTCTCTAAGGATCTAATAGGGTTTTGGATCTCTGAACTTCATCTAAGGTTGATGAAGAGAGGTTTATAAAATTGCTTGTAAGGATTTTTTACAATAGTGGAACTCTACTCTAGTGTTAAGTAGAAGAACTGGATGTAGCCTCATAGTGTTTGAGGTGAACCACTATAAAATTCTGTGACTAATCTTTCTTCTCTCTTATTCATCTCTGAATTACTTTGTTTGTGAATCAATATCATTGCATAAAAAGTTATTCTCTGTTTTCTATTGTTCTTGAAAAAGGAAGTTGATTGAATATTGATTCTTGGTTTTAGAACAATTTTTAAAGTGATAAAGATCCTGTTGTAAACTCTGATTTTAAAATTTTAATTGGGAAAGATTCAACCAGTTCACCCCCCCTCTTGGTTATGTTGAAGGATTCCTTTCATTTTCAATTGGCATCAAGAGCTGGTTCTTGTAAGATATTCAAGATCACTTTTTCTTTTCAAAAAGAAATATGAATACTTCTCAAATAACCTTTAAGGAGGGTGCCTCTTTAAACAGACCTCCAATGTTTGAAGGAGAACACTTCAGTTTTTGGAAAAATAGAATGAAGATCTTTATTCAATCAAATGACCTAGGAGCATGGAATGCTATTGAAAAGGGTCCCTTTAATCCAAAGAAAACTGTTGCAAATGAGTTGATTCCCAAAGAATGGGATAAGATGATTGAGACTGAACAAAGAGTAGACCAATATGATTTTAAGGCTAAAAATATGATCACCTTTGCACTTTCCTCTGATGAATTTTTCAGGACAGTGAGATGCACAAGTGCAAAAGAGATGTGGGAGATGTTGGAAATTACTCATGAAGGAACTGAGGAAGTTAGAAGATCAAGGAAGCATGCTTTGATCCATGAGTATGAAATGTTCAAGATGAACTCCAATGAAAGCATATCTCAGCTGCAAACCAGATTTACACACATTGTAAATCACCTATTGGGTCTTGGAAAGGTCTTTGATCCTGAGGAATTAAACATCAAAATATTGAAGTGCTTAACAAGACCTTGGCAACCAAAAGTTACAGCAATCAAGGAGTCCAAGGATCTATCAAAGATGTCTATGGCTGCACTATTTGGTAAGCTTCTTGAATATGAATTAGAAATGTCTCAATTAACATCTTGTGAAGATGTAGAAAAGAAAACAAGAAGCATAGCCTTGAAAGCTGCAACTTTGAAAGCTGAAAAGGAAGAGGAAACAAGTGAAAAGGATGATGAAGACAATGTGAACTTGGTGGTCAAAAAGTTCAGCAAATTTCTAAGGAAAAACAAGAATAAGAGGTTCAGCAAAGCTAACAAAAACAGCAATACCAACAACAACCTCAACAAGAAGATTGACAACAATTTCACATGTTTTGAGGGTGGCAAACCAAGTCACATCAAATCTGAATGCTCAATCTACTTGAGAAAGCAACAAGGTGAAAGCAAGATGAAAAAGGAAGGAAAGGAAAGAGGGCTTACATAGCTTGGGAGGACAATGAGTCAACATCTTCAGATTCTTCCACAGAAAATGAAGAAGCTAACATGTGTCTTACCTCTACCATCAATGAAGATGATGATGACTTGCTTAGTGAAGAAGATGAGGTAAATTCTGAACTTGATCAAGCTATTCATGCTTTTCAAGAAATGTATGAGGAAGCCC